>JBBPFJ010001204.1:0-19826 GCA_037975025.1 Excoecaria agallocha
TATCGTGGTCAAATTTCTTGCTGTACCTCACCATTTCTCTGCACCCGTACTTCTGATTTTGGCATGGCAGTTTGACTGATTCAAGAACTTTCTCAATAGCCCGGCAGCGATTATAACCAATAGGTAGAGAGCAAGAAGGACATTTATTAGCAACTTTTTTGCAGCAGGAACTGCAAGCTGTATGCCCATTCTCACACTGAACTACCCAGCAGATAACCAAATAGTTACAACTTACAAGATATATGATATACATCAAAGCATACTCTTGAAGAAGTTAAAAGCCCAGAAAAGGAAGCACCAAACTTACTTTTGTAAGATTTAATAGAACAAATCTAATCTTATGTAAGTAAAAAACCACTAAGTTTTAACATCGCAATCTCTTTATTCAGGGATATATTTACAGCAAACACAACTTGTCTCAAACTATGTCCTTTAAATCCAAAACCACCAAAACTAGGATTTCTTGCCATTATCTTCACTGCTATTTGTATCGGGATGAAGGATTCGTTACAAAAAGGAATAGAATAATGAGAGCAAAGTTAATTGAGCAAAGCCATCCAATCACATGGAATATATATCAACGACTTCGACTTTATAAAAGAAATCTACAGAAGAGGCCAAAATAGCTATTTATCTCACAATAATTGCAAGGACAAACTCTGATTCTTAAATAGATGAGGGCATCTCTAGCCAAATACTCTAAATTACAGCAAATAGTGACTTTGACAATACCGTGATCACAGAGTATAGTTCCACCTACCAAAAGTATATCCTGCTCACAATAGGATGGAATTATAACGTGAGAAATTGAATTGGATCTCTAATCCTATGCAAACATCTGGTTTTGACAGCTGAACTGTCATCTACCAATACTTGTATAATCAAACAAAAACATACTGTAAATCATACTTCTCAAGACAGCATTTGCCCTCTTGGTACATCATAAGAAAATTTTCCATGTGGATAGCAATATGGTATAAGTATCTACATCATCTACCTCAAATAATTCCAGTCCAAAACCAGATTTCTTTAGGATCTAAAATTGTTGACATCTAAGCTACCCGTCTTGTCACATATATGTGAACTTTTTATTGATAAAGATAAACCAAGGACCAGGAAGAAACAGAATGTAAAACCAATCCCAGATAAATAAAAGAGCTATAAGATACAAATTTCAAAAGATCCCCAAAAGAGATACAGGAATGAATGGACCAGAACATCCATTGAGTGTAGCAAACTCATCAAAGTGACTTAGATGGGATGCAACCTGTATCCAGCCTAAGGTAATTCAATTCTGCTCCACTCCAATTAGCCAAATCAAAGGCAGAGGTGGAGCTGTCCTCCTCCTATTCAAGATTTTTTTCTTGTTGCTAATCTTTATTAAATATCCCCTGCTACATAGAGCAAATAAAATTTGTCCAGGATCAATTAGGGTCAGCTAAATTGATACAGTGGCAGATAATTGCAGGTGGGGAGCTTGGGTTCAACACCCAATCCTTCAAAGTACCTAAAAATTCATATTTTATAAGAACTTTTCTCCTCCATTTACTATAAGCAGCAAGGAAATAGGAAAAGCCTCAAGCCTTCACAATTTCACATGCTCTTACCATAAATAATAAACACAATAACAAAATCCAAAGGGGAGGAACCAACCTAAATTTCAAAGCTTTTAATGTCGAACAGCCAGAAGAAACAACTAGAATATCACTTGAAATGACAAGAAACCAAACACAAATACCATCAAAATGCAGAAGACAGCGATAATAGGAAATCAAGGATCGATAACATTACCTGAAATACAGGAACGGTCAACGATTCGTAGCAGATGGGGCAATCAAGCACTTCAGGGTCGATTAAGGTGACAGAAATTCCGCTATTTCTGCTGGGTCCCACGGGAACAGGAGCATTTGATGATCTGGGCGGTTCAGCGATGTTTACAAAGAGGGGCGGTTCTTCTTCTTCCCCATCATCGTCATTGTCATCATCATCCTCATCGTCTGCCTGTTCCTCATCTAATGATTCTTCTTCTTCCGATAAATCTTCTTCGTCTTCTTGAAAAGTACTAGGGGTTCTCTGTCTCTTTCGCCTCGGACTGCTCGCCCCTTCATCTACCTCTCCGCCAACTGAGAATCTCGCCATTTTATCTTCTTCCTGCTGCAACTGAAATTTATTTTATTTTTCACCAATAATATATATGTATATATGGCCAACAGACCTTTCATTTCTCCATGGTCATTGTTTTGAAAAAAAAGAAAAAGTCATTAATGTTGTAAAACTAATTATAGCAAAGAAATTTTTCTTTTATTGATAGTATATACTGAATAAATATAATAGAGTTTATATAGGTACGAAATAAAAGAAGTAAATTTTTATTAAAATATAAAAAATAATAAATTTAATAGTTATTTAAATATTTTATAATTATTATAATACTTTTATTTGAATGATTATATATTATAAATATGTTTCGTTAAAATATTATTAAAAAAAATTTAATAGGATAAAAATTTAGTGAAAAAAGAGAGTAAAGTATTCACAAGTTATATACTTTTCTTTAAAAATACAATAATTATAATATTTCATTAAACTGAGCATCCCAATATTGCTTACATATTTTTTGAAAATCGAAGTTATTACAGCTTTGATGAAAAGATCAGTCGATTTGCTGCTTGAAAAAAATTTACGATTTTTCATACTTTAATACTATTGATCATTGTTCTTGAATAATAATCTACACATTGCTTTATTGTATTGAGTTATGACTTTCAAACACATAAGTTTTTAATTAAATTTATAAATAGCAAATATTGATTAATTCAATAATTACTATTTTTATAGCTAAAAAATTTGACATCTTTTAGTATCTGGACTTTTAATCCAAATATCTTGCATGAATTTTGCTATTCATATTGATATCGATATTTTTCGATAATTAGAGATCCATACTCATTATTATTATATTTTATAAGCAACTGAATATGTAAATACATTATCAACAACAATTATCATTCATTTTTACATCTCATGTAATTTACCATTATTAGAACCACTCATAGGGTTATTTTTCTAGAAATATGCAATTGTTGATTTAAGTTGCTTTTTACTTCTTTAAGAGTATCATTTTAAAAATTTTCATTTTATTTTCTTTCAAAAATTGATATCTTTTTCATTAAAAAATTTGTCACGTTTCTGATGGACTTTTAAAATCTTTGACAATATTACAAAATATCATGAATGGACAATAAGTATTTTGCCTTTTTTCATTTGATAAGTTATGCTATCAATCTTAAAAGGGCTATGAAAACTTTTCCTATCAGGAAAATTGACTCTCTACCTTTTTCGTATTTTTGACCTTTCGAGACCCATTTGACCTCAATTTCACTTAAAATTTCAACTCCGGACTCACTATGGCCAATACTTTCTGATGGTTCAATAAAATATTTTTGACTTTCGATGTACTTTTCGATCCGAAAATTACTATTCACCCTTGGAAAGCACTGTTCACGGCCGACTCAGTGCTGAGACCATTACATTTAAAAATATGTATCTTTATAATCAATGCCAATTCATTGCAATAAACGTCATAAAACAAATCATATTTTATAACTTCATTGTTTATTGCATCAATTTTACTCTTTTGACATTATATTTTTCAATATTTTGAAAGTATGTCCAAAAATTGAATACAATTAATATATGTATTTTTCAACAGATTTCATTTTAAGTTCCTCACTATGTTGAAAATATCAACATTAATATTTTTGCATAGAAATGTTGTCGACAACTTTATCAGTTTTGGTTTCTTTTAATAACAAATGACATATTGAGATCTTTTATTTAATTTAAGATACCTGAATCACTTCTGGGACTTAAAAATTAGTTATGTCATAGGTCTTTTCAGAAGTATCTGCCTCTATAATATGATCATATAAATGTATTTGCTCTTTGCCATTCAAAAATTTTATTCTTATTTGGAACCGAATAATTTACCCTACAAGGCAAATTATCCTACCAGAATATTATTTTGAATTGGAGCATTTGCAGCTAATACATATGAGATTTAATAAATTTTTACACACTAACAATACATCAACATCATAATTAATTGATCTTTTGAACTTTAAGTTCACGATATGAGGATCTAAAATATACATAATAAATTTATTTATTTATTTATTTATTTTAGCTGCTTTCTTTTTCCTCATATTAGAAAAGTTATTAATCAAAATGCAATTTTCAACTAAATTTGCAATTGAGAAATTCCATGGTCTTTATTGGCATAATGCATGTAATATTATATATTCAAATATAAAAATAGCACTATTGTTTTCATAAAAATATTTAGCAATTATTCGGAGGCATTTAATAAATATTTTGCTAGACCTTTGAGTATGAATATGTACAACGAGCTTATAACAATCATTTACCCATGACATATGATCACTAGTATTATCAAGAAAATATCTTGATTGCATATTCTGAAAGTTGTGTACTTAATTTGAATAATCTCACAAACTACAGGTTGTGAGTTGATAATAAACACATATGTAACTATTTTATTGATGCATCTTTCAAAAATTATAAAATATTTGAGTGATTCATATGGTGAATAGTGGACTCACATATATTATCTTTATTCGTTCCAGAATGAAGGAAATTCAATTCCTTTATTAGCTAGTGTTACTTTAGTATTATTTTTTGAAAACAAATAGTTTATGAGAATTCCTTAAATTTTATTAAAAAAAAACTTCTGGTTCTTTAATAAATACATATGTATAAACTCTCAATAATTTATACATTATAATTGCTCCGGACTGGTCAAGCCATTCATACCAAATAATCAATTATTAAATAGTAAATTTTAAGTGTACCATTTTTATTATATCAATATTTATATCAACTGATAAACATCAAATTTATTAATATTAATATCAAATAGTTAGTAAACTTCTTGTTTACTAATATTTGTGACCATTAATAAACTTCGTATTTATTAGTATTTGTTTTAATTTTCAATTTTATTATAATCAATAAACTTCAGGTTTACTAATATTAGTATCATTTAATCAATAAACCTCATGTTTACTGATATTTGTATAATTGGTAAATAATAAATTATTAATATTTGTATAATAGTTAGTAAACTTCAGGTTACCAATATTTTTATTTATTAGTAAACTTCGAGTTTACTAATATTTGTATCAAAATAAAATCAAATAATCATTAAAAATATATTAATTATCTTATCCAATAATTTTCATATATGAATTTTTGATATTTCTTTTTTAGTCTTAAAATGATATTCATTTCAATGAATATCTCCATAAATAATAAGTTTCTTGAGATATAATAGACAAATATCCATATATAATAAATTATATTTGGATAATAACTTTGATGACTAGCAAATTAATTTTAAGCATAATGTCATATAATAAAATAAAACGACGACGACGACGACGACGACGACAACAACAACAACAACAATAATAATAATAATAATAATAATAATAATAATAATAATAATATGTTTATAGGATAAAATTAAGTTTAAAGTATTGAGTATACATCAAAATAATATTAATATGATTCAAAATATAAAAAATCAAAACTTTAAAATTAATTTATACAACATGAAGACTTTATGCAACAAAATGATGATTTGCCATGAAAACAATTCACAAGCAACCAAACATCACACCATCCTTTCATGTAAACCAATTACAAACAATGGCAGTTAAAGTTGAATAGTAGCCAAAGATTTTCTTTCTTTTTTTTTAGAAGTAATATCGATGTTCACCAATTAAGATATTAATTAAATATTATTATGGGAGTAACGGATGCAGAGCAAGAAAGAATGGGATTGACAAAAGATGTGTTTAATGGATACTTTATTGTTGGACCTAGGAATAAGTGCAAAAGCCCCGATGCCATCTTTTTTTTTTAAATATACAAGTAAAATAATACACTTTCACCTACCATAACTCACATATATACACACAGAGACTTGCAATAATAAAAAAAATACAGTGCTATAGATGTGATTTCAGATTCATGCTGGCCAAAAAAAATAGAAATAAAATAAACTTGTACAAAAAACAATGTAACAAATAATTCAATTTAATTATAAAAAAAAAATAATTTTGAAATAATTTATCGCTAAATCTTAAAAATTAGAATCATTAATTCCTTCGAGCCGGGTTGTCGTAAATCATCAATTTTCAATAATCAATAGAGGCTATCGTGCTGATAACGTGTTGTAAAACTAATTAAAGCAAAAACAAATATAGTATGAGTAGAGAATTTTCTCTTATTAATTGTGTATACCGAATAAATATAATAGAATATTTATAGATATAAAATAGAAGAAGTAGATTTCTACTAGAATAGAGAAAATGATGAGTTTGATAGTCATCCAAATACTTCATAATTATCACAACAATTAAATTATGGGAACTCTTTTTAATAGTGTTTTTTAAAAAAATTAAAAAATATTTTTTATATGTTACTTTTATTATTTTTATAAAAATTAAAAAAATATTAATTAAATTTAAATTTATTATTAAATTATATAATTTTAATTAAATAATTAATTTAAAATAAATTAATTTTTATTAAAAAATTAAATTATATTAAAAATTTAAAATTTATTTAAAAATGATGTATAAAAAATAACATATGAAACTGGATGCATCGGATAGTATTTAAAAAATTAGAAAAGTGAAATTTTTTTTTATAAAGACGCAACAAGTTGACTTTCCGTCTGATACACAGGTCCCATAATGCACAGCTCGCTGTGAGTTGATTGGCCGACTGCTATTAGAGATAAGAAAAAAAATCGAAAATATGGTTAACCGCAAAATCGGTCTGAAATTGAATCGATTTTTACGGTTAACCGATCCGATGGACTTGGTTATGGTTTTTAATTTTTATATTTTTTTTGTTAATGGTGATGGTTTAGATTTTTAAGTACCGGTTAACCGTTAGTCCACGGTTAATCGATATATATATATATATATATATATATATATATATATATATATATATATATATATATATATATATTATTTTTATATCTTCAATTTTTCTCTATTTCTCTCTAAAATTTACATAAAATAATAATTTAAAATATATTTTTATTTTTATATCTTAATTTTTTATATTTTTCTATAAAATTTATATGATACTTTAACTTAAATTTATTTTATATCATTTTCTTTAATTATATAGCAATATTTATATATAGTGTATAATTAACTTTTATATATATTTTAATCATATGTTGGTGTTCATATTTTACTTAATAGCATTTAATTACATTATTATCCAAAATTTTATTTGACTTAGAATCAAACATAGTAATTTTCAATAAATATCAAAATTAATTTATAATATTAGCTATTAATTTATAAAACATGAATTTTGGCTAGTAAATTATGTTTGTTTCATAATTTTTATATTAAATTACTTTACACATTTAAAATTGAATTAAACTTTATCTAATTTTATGTTATAAATTTTAATGGTTAACCAAAAAATATTAGTTAACCAAACCAAAAAACTGAAATTAATGGACTGGTTAACCGAATGTAACAAATTGGTTAATAGTTAATAATTTTAAAAAATCGATATTAATGGACTGGTCCATGCTCATCCCTAACTATTATCACTGCCTTTCTCTCTCTCACTTCCTTCTTCTACTTCGTTCTGCTATTTCCTTAATTTAATTAGTATTATAAAAATTTTCTTTTTACAAAAATATACAAAAAAATAAAAATAACAAAAAATACAACACTTCTCTAATTTTTTCATAATTACAGTTTTTAAAATTTTTAATATAAAAAATACAACTCATATTTTCAGAAAATATAACTTTTTTACTTCTCTTCCAGCCTTTCCAATCATCGACGACTCTTCTTCTCCATTGATTTCGAGTTCAAACATCACTTTTCGTTTGTGAAGATTTTGAGATCACCGACATTACTCTTATCCTTTGAAATTGTCTGTGGAGATTTCGAGACCCTAGTTCATTTTACTTTTATTCCGAAACTATGAGTTTTCTATCTCATGTATATTCTCCTTTCTATTAGGTTACATCAATCTCTGGGTTTTTTCATTTTCAATTCAAATATATATATCAAGTATGCTTTCAATTTTTCTTTTCCATTCGATTTTTTATTCTTTTTCACTAAGTTTCTACTTCTTTTGGGTGAGTGTTTTCTTGCCCTAGATCTCCAACTCCATTGACTTATGCTGAGGTTTTTGTTCCTTTAACTTTTTTTTTCTATTTTTAGATCTTCAAATCGACGGGAGAAGTAGTTTATACCTCTTGGCTCCCTATTGCTTGATTTGGATTTTCTTTTTTCTCTTTTTAGGTTGTGTCTAGTAAAGGAACTATGCAACAAATTTTATTTTCTGATTCACGTTGTGTACGTGCATGATCTGTATTTTTTTTAACTGAATGTGAAAATTCTTCTTCTTTTCGTTTTGCAAATGGTGGAGATGTGTGGAAGGTGCTAAACTGTGGGCATATGGGAAGTTTCAGGTTTTTGACTAAGGAAACAATTTGATTGCATTTTGAATTTTGATTTCGAATGAGTCACATGAGAAGTTCTGCTTGATTCTTGCTTCCTAGGTTCTCTTTGATTCCCTGTTTTTATTTCTTACTGCAAACCCTTATCTCTCACATTTCCCTTTCAGTCGCTCTATATAACACACTTTTTTATTTTATTCTTATTTTTTCAATTTGTTAGATCACTCGGCCACAACACGGTTTCCTCCATTTTTTTGAGCTATCATTAGTAGTTATTTTCAATATATGATATTTTTATCTTTTTAAATAGTTACATCAATTTGCAAATTGATAATTAAAAAATAAAAAAATACATTATAATGAGAAATATAATGTATATAACCTGGATTAGAATCTTTCCAGCTACATGTAACAATCACTAGATTTAGTGATTAGTTTTGGAATTTCTTTTATGGAAATCAATTAGCTTCGTCGGATATTCATTTGCAAACTAAATTGTGAGAGATTAGGCCACCTTTGAGCTAAACAAAATTCCAAAATAAAGGTCTGGCTTATATAAAGCTTAAGCACTAATAAATAGATAGACATAAAGACAATTGGTGAGTGGCCAGTGGTCAGTTTAGGTCCCCCTGCTATTACATGCGATTAGAGAGCCGCAATTAGTAGTGATAAACTCTATCTTAATTTTACAAACTAACACCCACCTCATGGTGGGACAACTCTATTTAATATCTTTCTCTATTTTATTTTTATTTTTATGTCTATTCAATAGCAATAACATCATTTTTAATAATCTTTTTGATCAATTATAGTACTACTACACCGTGTATACTTGGTTCTATAAGAGTAATGTTTTCATTCTCACTTCCTGGGTTCTCTTTGATTTCGTGTTTCTGTTTCTTATAGCAAACCCTTGTCTTAGGTTCTGAATTTAGCTTTTGATACTTCTAATTTTTATGCAATTTTGTCTAGAATTAATATTTTGTTGCTTGTAATTTATGTAGATTGTAGTTTCATTATAAATTATGTTTCTTTTCCATCTAAAATGAATTTATTCATCTAAGATGACTCTTCCTTATGTTTATCTATTCATATCTTTGGCAAAAATGGTTGATACTCGATGAAGTCCATCTCCTCAACCTAGAAGTGTCTCCTAAATTATTAAAAAATTAAGAAAGTAGATGGAAAAAAAATATTAATAAAAATAAAAGTGGAGATGCTAGCTCCAATTTAATGGTCATAGGACATACTAAGAGAAATCGTAGTGCAATTGAAACATCAAATTATGATTCTCAAGTCTTCAAAAAAATAAAAGGTAATTATTTTTTTTTCTTTTTCTTTACATCTTAAATGTATTATATTATTTAATGATAACATAAAATTAATATAATGCTTAACAATATTTCTTTGTATATTTATTATTATAATTGTAAAACATATACATTTCCTGTATACTGTATACTTATCATATATATCGCGTGTATTTAGTGTATATACCATGTGTACTTTATCTATACACCGTATGTACTTGATGTACACAGGGTTTATTCTGTGTATACATCGTGTGTACTTGATGTACACAGTGTATACTTTGTGTATATACCGTGTGTACTTGATATACATAATGTGTATTATATTATGTAATGATAATATAAAATTAATATAATACTTAACAATGTTTCTTTGTATATTTATTATAATTGTAAAACATATACATTTTGTTATATAATGTGTACTTATCGTATGCACTATGTGTACTTGATGTATACACTATGTGTACTTGGTGTATATACTGTATCTACTTGGTATATATATCATATTTACCTATTGTATACATCATGTGTATCTGTAGTATACACCGTGTGTATTTGATCTATACACAGTGTGTACTTGGTTATACGGTATGTACTTGATATACACAGTGTGGGTACTTGAAGTACACAATATGTATTATATTATATTATGTAAGGATAATATAAAATTAATATAATGCTTAACAATGTTTCTTTGTATATTTATTATAATTGTAAAATATATATATTTATTGTATACTATTTACTTATGGTATACACTGCATGTACTTAGTGTATACACCATGTGTACCTACAGTATACACCGTGTGTACTTGATGTATACAATGTGTGTACTGGATGTACATAGTGCATGTACTTGGTGTAATGATAATATAAAATTAATATAATGTTTAACAATATTTTTTTGTGTATTTATTATGATTGTAAAACATATACATTTGTTGTATATTGTGTACTTATTGTATACACTGTGTGTACTTGGTGTATACATTATGTATACTTAGTGTATATACCGTGTGTACTTGGTGACTATTGCTAAATTAGCTAACTTAGTTCTTGGTACTGCGCTGCATGCTTATATTCTTCGACTTGGAATTGAATCTAGTATTATGGTATCTTCTTCTCTTATTGATATGTATTTGAAGTGTGGTTGTGTGGGTACGGGAATTCATGTCTTCAATAGCATGCCTAACAAAAATGTTATTTCCTACAATTCAATAATTTCAGGTCTTGGCTTGCATGGATTTGCTGCTAAGGCTTTTATGCTATTTTGGATAGATGCTAGAGAATTAGTTAAAACCTGATGAATCTACATTATTTACTCTCCTTTGCACTAGCTGTAATGCTGGCCTTGTCAAAGATGGCCAGGAAATTTTCGGGAGAATGATGGATGAGTTTTACATACCACCTAGAATAGAGCACTATGTTCACATGGTTAAGCTCCTAGGCATTGCTGGGGAGTTGAAAGAGGCATACCAATTCATCTTGTCCTTGACACAACCAATGGATTCTGAAGTTTTGGGAGCATTGTTATCATGCTGTCATTATCATGGGAATTCTGAGTTGGTAGAAATTGTATCCCAATAACTTTTTGATACTGAGACCAAAAAAGGTGTGTACGGAGCTATGCTTTCTAATATTTATGCTGGCAATGGGAGGTGGAATGATGTTAAGAAGATAAGAGATGAGATGGAAAACGTTGAAGTAATCAAAATGCCTGGTGTTAGTTGGATTTAAAGCTGCTTTAGTTAATGAATAAAATGATAAAATCATGGTTTTTCTAATCCTCTTCATTCAGATCTTGCATGGAAGCTTATCTAAAAATTAAGCTCTTACTCATATAAATATAGAATTGATCATGTTTGTTTTGGGTTCTCTAGTCATGTTTTGTTCATCTAGGTTACTTGCACTACTTCACTTGATGATATAGGGCAAGTGGCACAGGACTTCATCTTCTTATTGTATAGCACCCTCCTATCAGTTCAAATATAATTATAGTATTTCATCATCTACCATAAAATATGGTGAGGCTGCTCCTAATATCTGCTATCTCCATACACTTGCTTTGTACCACTCCTTGCAGCCTTTTATAACACTATTATCCAGTATCAAACTATGTAATAAAAAGAGATTCATACATGAAAATAAGCCATAAGCTAGAATAATAAGGCACAAGAAATTTAAAAATCCCCAAGAATACATAGAGTTGTTTAACCATTTCTGAGCTGCAGAAAAAGATACCCAGAATTAGTTATCATTACAAAACTTTCTACTTAAATAGGTAAATTAATTAAGAAACTAAAATATCTGATCACCCAAAAACTGAACATGCTGGCCATGCACCTGATCTTTCACCATCAGCTTGTATGCAGCATACACATTTCTTGTTGGATTGGCATTATTCTTGTTCTCAAATAAACTTAAATATAATGACAAACAAATACCTTTTCCTATTGAATTTCCTTTAGGATATAAATCTAGCCTCCTACAAATCAATTCAATAGTTTATTAATGGCAATTATTACTATAACACTAATACCAAAAAAATTAAACAAATATAAAATTAATTACCAATTGTAACCAGCAACAATAAACAGTTTAGAGGAATAATTTCCCTGTTCCTTTATCGAAAAGTTTTTGATCTTCCAAGTAAATATACCATTTTGAGGTTGAGGTATAACCTTAAACTTCTCTCCCTCAAATAAAAACTTAAAAACACAAACCTCTACTCCAAAAGCACAACAATCATCCACAAGATATCCATTAAAAGAATATGTAAAGATGCTGAGAGGGAGTAACTATAGATATCCATGTTCTTTCTTTAAGCAATGGTATTGCTTTATCATCCCATTTGCATCAGTGTATAAAATATCAAGAAGATACGGCCGATTATTAATTAAATACGAAAACTAATGAAAACCCACCATAGATGATCAAGTCACTCCTCAGGGATCTCCGATCTTCAAGTTAATTAGAACCAAAATTGAATATTCAAATCTCCATCCATGCAAATCAATCAATAAATCAAACTAAAAAGAAATCATCGACGATGGAAAGAGAATAGAAAACTGTTGGAGAAAGAACAATAGAATGACAATGCAGTTTTTGTTTAGGGAAAAAAGGTTGTATTTATGAAAATAAGAATTTAAGAAATGAGATTTATGAAAAATAAGGGGAGAGGTTGTATTTTTTGAAAAAGGGAAAAATTGTCAATTGGGGTAATTTCCTTTATAGAAATTGTTGATACACTCAGTTGTTTGGTTCTTGGGCCCAATGGACTTTCCTTTCCTCTCCACTATTCTAAAGTTTCTCTCTTTCTTTACTATTATTATTAATTAATTTAAACCTTATTTGATCGGTCAAATTTATTTAAACAATAAATAATTATGAACATTTAATTCTGCATATATGCCAATTATATGGAAGATAGTTGAATATGTTCACGATGGATTAATTAACAAATAAAAAAATTTTAAAAATATGAATTTATTAGACGAAATTCAGTCACGATTTAAATTTATTATAATTCATTTAACAATTAATGAATTTATTTAATATTTTCCCTTGATATTTTTTTTTTGATAAATCAAATGAAATTATCAGGATAAGAACTTGAAAACTGATCTCCATAAAGATAACACGAGAACCAGCAAAAGTTCAAAAGAGCATTATACAAGTCAACCCAAAAAAAATTCCCAAAACAAAAAAGAGATGCTTATATGTCATTTTTCAATACTTTTATGTACCAGTATGCTATACAAAATAGATAATTAGTCATCATAGTCTCATAATTACTGTTCATCTTATAAAAATACTCTATCCCTATAAATGAGACTACCCTCTCATAAAAGAAAAATCATATTACGCTTCTATAATCAACCAACACAGTTTCCACCTTGAAAACCAAAATTCTTACATAAGTGTTCAATCCCATTCTTCTCATCATCCATATAGATCAAAATCATTGTTAGTGCATAATACAATATAAAACCATATTCGAATCAATTTTATATAGCCCTTATTTGCAATTAATTTCAAAACAAAATTTAAGGAAAATGAAAATGTAAAAGAAAGTGATTGGGAAATGAAATTTAACAACACTGGATCAAAATGCCAACACGGATCATTAAGCTCAAGAAACCTGCAAAATCAGCAAAACCAAATTACACAAATTTAGCTTTAAAAGGAAAGTTTCCTATACTTCCAATGGCAAGACTAAAGAACTTGGACCAATCCCCTCATGCTATCAAAACTTTGCAATTAAGAAACCTATTTTTAACTAACAAAGCATCCAAATTTGTTCACATCATCAATTCATTTGCAAATTAAAACAAAAATGCTGATGTGAAAGCCTAAACTACATATGAAAAACCATAACTTTTAACACCCAAGTTAGCATTCAAACCACCAAAACTAAATGTAGGTCCCAAAAAACACTCAAAAGGGGGATGAATTGGATGTCTTAAAATTTTTTGACCTAAATTTTAAAGGAATATAATTATACGTGTAAGGACCCAAAATAGGCCCTAGTAGAATTCAAGGGCAATTACATATTATTAAAGTCTAATTAAGCATTATTTGATGAATTATTAAGATTTAAGATATTAATTGAGGTAAAAATATTTTTAAGTTATCAATAATTATATGATAAATGTGTAAAATATATGGTATAAATTTTATAAAGTCATAATTAAATTATTATGTTGGTATAACAATAATTAAGGTTGTAATTGAAGTATCAAGTATTAGTTTAGGGGTCAATTTGTAAATTCGGCATCTTTAGGGGCAAATGTGCATAAATAAATAATTGAAAGGTCAATTTAAAAGAAAGAATAAATGTAAAGGTTGATTTAAGAAAAAGATTTAGTGGAGGGGTCACTTTATAGCATGCAAAAAGGTGGTTGTTCATAGTGTGACATGCAAACTCTTAAAGGACCAAATAGGGAATTTTACCTTGTTTTATATAAGCATGTGATGAGAGATGGTGTGGGAAAGAGTGAAGTGTCGGCATTTTGAGAGGAGAAAAACCAGAAATTACTTCCTCTCATTTTCTTTCAAAGTCTTTGAATTTTTCAAGCAATTTAAATGACAATTCATGATGGTTTACTAAGGCAATTAAGTGTATAACTTTAAGGTAATTAATCTCTACTGAATTTCATCATCTTCTTCTTCTTCTTCTTCCTCTTCTCATTTTGGTTGAGGTAAATGCTGAAAAAGTGCTGGAAGTTAAGTTAATGAATGATGATGTTGGTTGTAAAGGAGAAGAGGAGGGTAGAAACAAGTAAAGGAAAAGTAGTTACAAAGAGTAAAGAGCAAGGAGAATTTAAAGAAGATTTGAGTTGCATGTCCAGGTTTGGGAACTATTATTTCTTGCATGCATTAATATTGTGTTGATTATGGATTTTATAAGTATATTGACTTGAATTAAGATATTAGTCATTAATGTGAAAGTGCTGTCCAGAAATTCGGATTGACCTTCAATGACTAATTTGATCATAAGTTGAGTTTTTGAACTCTGAATTTGATGTTACTTGTTGTGTTAGAACCGGGACTTCTGTGCATACAAATGTTATAGAAATAACAATAATGAAATTTTGCCTCTAATGTCCTCAAAAATGCCCAAAACAGTAGCCTTTGAAAGAAGAAAAGTTAATGAATTTGAAATTCTGAGTTAAGTTTCTATGAACCAGTTTCGGAATTTTGTGGATATCTCGAGTTTTATAGCTCCAATTTTGGAAATATAAATTGCTACATAAACTTAAGACATGGATTTATATTTTTGTAGTAGAAACCTATATTTAATTCTGCCTCTAAGTGCTCCTAAAATTAATTTAAAATTCGGACTGAGCAGCTACCTAGTTGTTAAGAACATGTTACAGTATTTTTGCTATAAATATTTGTTGAGAAGTCGAAATCCATTGAAAAAAAATTCTGGTTAAAATAGACTCATAGGAGCATCATTTTCATTAAGGAAGGTTGTTTAAATTCTGTACCTATTTTATTATATGAATTTATTAATTGGTGATAAAAACTGAATTGGGTGCAGTAAAGTGCTGCCTAGGAAACGAGAATGGACTGTAGTAATTTGAGTGTATCTCTTGTTATAGATGTTGAAATGAGATGATTCCAAATTCTGATGAAATTAGACTTATATATCTACAACTTTTATGAAGAAAACATAATTTGATTCTATTTCTTAATATGTCAAAAAAATTACTTGAATTCAAAACTGTTGACAGCACTTTTTCAGTGGACAGTTTGCAGTATTTTGTGCATAATTAATTTTGTAGAGGTCAAAATGCTATGAATCGAAATTATAATGAAACTAGACTTAAATTTCTACAATATTTATGGAGAAATCATGATTTGGTTGTGCCTCTAAATATGTCAAAAAGTAACCTAAATTTGGGACTGTTGACAACATTATTTTCAGGAACAGTTCTCAATGTTTTTGTAATATTTTAAAAAGTAAAAATGATATTGATGTTATTTTTAATGTTCCTGAAACTAGAAACATAATGAATCATGATTTTAAAAGATAATTTCGACCACAAATGTCCTTAGATATGACATAAATAGGTTTTAAAAGGAACTTGAAATTCTGTCTCTATGCAGAATTGTTATTTGAGTTTGCCAAGAACCATTTTAAACATCTCTGGAGTATTTTTGTATTATAGCACGCATAAAGGGAACTAAATGTATAAACTATATAATAATATATAAATGTAAAGTATTAGGCATGATTATGTGATGAAGAATGTGTATGGTGATTGCAATGTTTAGGTGAGTTATTATTTACCTACTTGAAATAATATGAATATAACGTTATATAAGGATTATATGTTATGCCTCTATGCTCATGCCAAAAGTAAAATTACAATGAAAATAAAATAAAAAGTATTGCTATATGAAAAGAAAATAATGGATAAAGCATGGTTAGATGGAAGTACGTTAATTAGCGATAATTGAGCAAAGAGCATGATTGCAATTGTTTATATTTGATGAGATGGTGTATACATGTATGTCCACTAATAAAGGTATAACTTTTAATTGATTATTTACATGAGCAAATTGTATAAATTGTCTTATGAATTATGCATATATGTTGATGCACTAGAGAAGATATATATTTGTATATAATGCACAGGAGCAAAAAGTATAATATAGATACAACTATATTATACGAAATAGTTACATGATTGAAAAAGATTTCAAATACAGAATAGTAATATCCAATAGCGAGCATGTTCAAAGGTTTACATAAAGTTACACATGAGCATGTATACGAGTACATTGTTCGTTGTTACACAAGAGTATACATGTGCATATAAGAATATGAATGAATAAGGAAAAGATAACTTAAAGAGATTTTACTACCTGCATTGAGTCTAGGAAGTGGATAGATAGGCATGCCTATAAGGGTACTTTGCAGCTGTTTCTGAACATTTAGACCTATTTAGGTCCACTTGAAATTAAAAGTATAGTGACCCTGTTTGGGTTTAAAAGTTAAAGTTAATTTAACAACCCTCGTGTGGGTTGTAGCCGACCCCGTTTGGGTCCGCTTGACCGGTCTATGTTATTTGATTGACCCCGTTTTGGTCCATGTTATTTGATTGACCCCGTTTGGGTCCATGTTATTTGATTGACCCCATTTGGGTCCATGTTATTTGTTCGACCTTGTTTGGGTCCACCGATTTATCATACAGTTTTATCCCTACAAGGGATCATCATTTAATACCTTCGGGTATCTTATTTGTACCTTCGGGTACCACCGTATATCCCGATATCCACTTCTTTAGAATAGTGCAGCCTTTATTGTCAAAGGTTAAGAAAAGTTTAATAAGGCACACAAATTCTTAATTGACTTTATACTATTCTACATATGAAATTCCTTTTATTGCACATAAAACTCACATCTAAAAGAATGTGCAATAGTATATGTATCTATACTGCTAGTATCCTAAATACATGCTAATCGTTAATTGATGAATTTGCATTATAGTAGTATTTTGATTAAATTGATCATATATCTATATGCCTTTGTGATCATAAACCTTATTTCTATATGTATGCCAATACATGATTGATGAAGGAATTTTTATTAAGTCCAAGAGTATTATAAAAGTCTAATGTGCGCAACAATTTTATAAGTGCATATTCATAGTGTACATTAAAGATTATGAAGGTTAGATAGTAACAACCATTGTTTTGCAATATTTTTCTTATGATTATATATATGTGTTCACATTGTTGCATGTACACATTCTTTAACGTGTATTTGCTATTTAAGATAATGATATATAAGTGTTAATGTTTAGTTGAAAGGCTTATTTTTATGATACATCTAATATGTTATAATATGAATAAATTGTGGAATATAAAATAAGCCTATAGTAATATAATAATCTCATAGTAATTGGAAGTGTGGATTTGCTATTTAATTCTAATGTGTATATATCAAAGACATGTTAAATAGATGAAAAGATAATAGATATTTATGCTTTTATAGTTTAGTATCAATTCAAAAACTAGACACATAATAACTAGTTGAATTTAAAGCTATAGAACATTAGAGCTTACATGGTTATATATGTTGATTAATGCATCAATGCAAATTTTATTGCTGAACTTTATGATTTCCGTAATATGAATTAATTGTTGCATTTTGTTTATTTCTTGAAACAAAGCTTTGTTATATTTGAGGCATGTTGTGTGCTTGTTGACGATCACTGTGAGTGGTCGTTTATCATGATTTAGTTCCCCACTAAGCTTTTATAGCTTAGCACGGGTGTTTCATCCGTGTAGGTTGTTGGCGTGATATCTGCAGCAGGATGGCCAACTCAAGTCAACGAGAGAGACATTTATAGACTTTTATTTTGGCTCTTTGTATATAGTAAAGATTATAGGATAGTGGTATTGGTGATATTATATGTAAAAATGTTAAACAGTTGTTGTATTTTGTAAAGAGACTTTAACGTACACTGAAAATTTTTTTTTAAAAGTATAGCACTCTTATGTATTAAGTTTGATTATATGTTCTCTGTGTAGTTAGTATATGTTTATGTTACACAGTAAAACATGTGTAATGAGTTGGATAAAGTGATATGTACAGATTATAGGATAAGGGCGCTACAATTCAAGTCAATTAAAGGTCTATAGCTCGAGATATTACAAAAGTTAGTTTCAGTAATTCGTTACATGCATTGCTTTTTTTTACAAGTCCTATCTTAAACATTTGAATTCATTCTTTTAGGTTTATTAACTCAATCCATAATCCACATCTTTACAAAAATTTCTATCTTGAAATACATTAAAAACAATCACAAGACACACATTCCCATACCTTGGCCGAATCACCACCTAGCTATAATCTTTAGCTACCTCTTTGCCTTTCTTTTTCTTCTTAGCTTCCTCCTCTACAAATCATGTTTTCAAACCATCATATACCAAAATTACAACATTCAGTCTCTTTAGGAAAGCCATCCAATAAGATAAAAGGAGAAGAAGAAGAGATAAATTAAAGTGTTGAATCCATACCTTAATGATCATACAAAAAAACATCTAAATCAACCACATGCAAGAAAGTTTATCTTAAAGAATTAAAAGGACTAGAGATGAAGGACCTTGTAGTGAGAGATGAGAGATGGGAAAACTTTGAATTTCTATCTTTTTTTCCTTGCAAAATTCGTCCTACCCCTCTCAAGGACCAAGAAAATATTTTATATCTCCAACATGCAAGGTTCTTATAATAGCACTTAAATCACTTAACCCTTTGCCACATAAGACCATTAATCCACAAGCTCTTAACTTATAATAGTTCCTCTAATTAATCTTAATTTGACATTAATAACATGATAATGCCCTTGAATTCTACTAGGACATATTTTGGATCCTTACACGTCATTTCCTAGGTGGTTTTGGGGGTCAAACAGTTATTTGTTTATGGAGTGGTTTGCTGAGTAGATAGAAAAGTTGGTATC
>JBBPFJ010001205.1:0-19761 GCA_037975025.1 Excoecaria agallocha
GTCAAAATTATAAAGTGTTTTCAAAATTTTTCTTAATTGAATGGTGTCAATTTCTTTTAAAAAGAAAATTATAACATCTTTTTAAAAGTTTTAATAGTTAAGGGGTCACTCAACATGTGAGAGCTAGGCACGCACATGAACTTATATGCATATGCAAACAATAAACCAGCTGAAAAAGTTTGTCAGTTTAGAATAATGGAGAAAAAAATATTTGTCTCGACGCTTGACAGAAGAAAAGATTGGATTGAATGTCTACCGAAATGATTCTATGATAATTTTTTTTAATTAGACTATATCTTAAGAATAGGCTTATTATACTAACTTTTATTATTATTTTTAATAAAGTCTAGATGGAGAGAGATAAGAGTGATTAAAAATAATATATAATTAAAGTAGAAACAAAAAACTTTGTTAAAAGCAAATAGACAGTAAAGAAAAGAGGAGATTTTTCTGGGTTTTGAGGAAGAGAACAAAAGAAAAGACAGAAAGTGCAACGTCAGAGTTTCAGCCGTAGGGTTCCCTTTGTTGTGGTTTTTTTGTTTTTGTGACTCTTTCAGAATCACACACATACAGTCCCTTCTCATCCATATCTCTATCTCTCTCTCTTTATTTCTATTTCTCCCTCAAAGTTTTCTTTTATTTTCTTGGTATTAAGCTAGTTTTTATTGAAAAGTGATGGTTTAAGGATCTGGATTGATCAGTTCAAGTTTCCAACTTTTTCATTTTTTTCTTCTTGTTTGTTTTGAGCTATATCAAAAAACCAAAATTGTCTCTAAAAGAAACTATCGAGGTAATATTGATAATAGTAATGGGTGTTAAAGACTGAGTTTTCTTCTTTTCTAGGTTTGGATTTATCTCTTTTCTGGTTTTGTTTTTAATTCCTGTACAATTACTTATCCAACAAAAAGATAATGAAAGGTTTTGTTTTTCTTCCCTTTTTTAAAAAATTATATATATATAAATAGTTAAACCCGAGGATGTTTGGTGGTTTCTTTTTTTGGGAAGCATTAAAGTGTGGGTAAGTGTGTAAATAAATAGATTTAAGCACACAAACACTGTGCACGTGTCAGAAATTGATACAAAAAGTGCCAATTTCTGCCTCCACACGGCTCCACTTTGACAGAAACCGGAGGTACCACGCCGGTTTCTAACCCCGAATTTCTTAAAATACTTTTATTGTATCACAATTTTTAAAATATTTACAAAATTTGCCCCATTTTTTTTAAAACCCTCATTTCTATGCAAATTAACCTCCTTGAAAATGAAAATTTGATTCCTCACTATTTGATCCTTCATCTTCATCTGCGTAGGGGACTATATATAGAGTCAAAATATGATACATTTCTCTTACATATCTGGAAATCGGAAGCTTAGGAACACATAACATTATGGTTTCGTATATCTTCCTTCTATTTGCTCTTCCTCTTCTCTTCTTATTCCTTCTCCAAAATCATAGAACCAAAAGAAAAAATCCAAATTTTCCACCAGGTCCTCAAGGTCTGCCCTTCATAGGCAATTTACACCAACTTTATAATTATAACTCAACCCTTCATTCTTACCTTCGCCAACTTTCTCAAAAGTACGGATCTTTAATGTCCTTGCGTCTAGGTTGTGCAAGGGTACTGTTAGTAGTTTCTTCAGCCAAAATGGCAAAAGAAGTATTGAAAACCCATGATCTTATATTCTGCAGCAGACCCTTTTTTGTTAGCCAGAAAAAGCTATCCTACAATGGCTTAGAGATGGCTTTTGCACCTTATAACGATTACTGGAGAGAGATAAGAAAAATATGCGTAATTTATCTCTTCAATTTTAATAGGGTCCAAAGTTTTCGACCCGTTAGGGAATTCGAAGTATCCCACATGCTTGAAAAGATATCTAAATTAGCTATGGCCTCTAAACCTGTGAATTTAACAGAGGCAATGATATCTCTTACAAGTTCTGCAATATGTAGGGTTGCTTTTGGTAAGAGATTTAAGGAAGAAGGAACAGAAGGGAGAAGGTTTCAAGAATTGCTTAATGAAGCTCAAGATTTACTTATAAGCCTTTTTGTTTCAGATTATTTTCCTCTCTTTGGTTTTGTTGATAAACTCACAGGGCGGATGCGTCGTCTGGAAAAGAACTTTCAGGAATTTGATGATTTTTATGAGGAGTTAATTAAAGAACACCTTGATCCAAACAGGCCAAAACCTAAACAAGAGGATATTCTTGATGTGTTGCTTCAAATTTGGAAGGATCGTTCTTTCAAAATTCAGCTCACCTTCGATCACATCAAAGCAGTGCTTATGGTAATTGTGGTTTTTTTTTTTGGGTTCAATAAATATCAGTATTATCATATTACTTACAATTAATTTAAGGATAGTTGGACTTTGAAACCTGACAGTTTTAGTATAAGACCACACCAAGAAGCTATAAATATCTAATTCTTAACATTTCCTTTGTACAGAACGTGTTTATTGGCGGAACAGACACAAGTACAGCTACTGTGGTTTGGGCCATGACATTCCTAATGAGGAATCCAAAAGTAATGAGAAAAGCTCAAGATGAAGTTAGGAATGTTGTTGGGAAGAAAGGATTTGTAGATGAAGATGATATTCAAAAACTGCCCTATCTCCAAGCAGTAACCAAAGAGACTATGAGATTGCAACCCATACTTCCATTATTGTTGCCAAGAGAATTATCTGAAGATTGCAAATTAAATGGATATGATATACCAGCAAAGACTGTAGTTTATGTGAATGCATGGGCAATAGGGAGGGATCCTGAAGTTTGGGAAAACCCTGAAGAGTTTAATCCTGATAGATTTATTGATAATCCTATTGACTTGAAGGGTCAGGATTTTGAACTAATACCATTCGGAGCTGGTAGAAGAATTTGTCCAGGAATGCATATGGGTCTTGCCACCGTGGAGCTGTCTCTTTCAAATTTACTCTACAAATTCAATTGGGAAATGCCTGTTGGAATGAAAAGGGAAGACTTAGATCTGGACGAGCACCCAGGCCTTATAGTGCAAAAGAAAAATGATCTTCGTCTCGTGGCAACTAAATACGTATGAATTATTGTATAAAACCTCCAATAAAATGCCTCACTTGAAAGTAAATTTTATAGTACATGCACGGCTGGGTTTTGTTTCTGGCGGTTTCTTCTGCTATACATGCACTGCGGGGTTTTGTTTTTTTTAGTTTGGTTTCATCCCTTGATCTGTTGGTTTTAATGGGTAAATGGTAATCTGCATTTGGAAGGGGAGTAAATTGTTTCTGCAGTGTCTATATTAGGCCTTTTGTCTTGGCTGTCATGTTTTGTTTTGCTTCTTCTTTTTTTATTTTTTTTTTCTTTGGCTGAGCTGTTTTCTTCATAAGGGTGGGTAGCATATCGGATGTGTTTGCATCGTGGGTTTTATCTCTATTTTTGTATCCTGGGTTGCTCGATTTCTTCATGCAATCCTTCTTGTTTAATGATATGCTTTGGCTTATATATATATATATTCTTTTTCTTTTATATTTTTCAATTAAGAGAGGGATTTATTCTAGGCTTGCCATTTTGTATGATTTTGCTTGGTTGGTATAAACTACTTTATGGTCTCTGTATGTCTTCATCTGGTAAGATTGTGCTTGTATACCCATTGCCAATATATATATATATATACACACACACACACGCTGCAGAATATTATTTATTTAATAAAAACTGGAAGCCAAACTTGCTTCACCAGAACATAGAGCCATAGAGGTTACCACAAGACCAGAGGGCAAAAACAAAACCAAAAAACGTGCCTAACCCAAAAACTGCAGCTACACAATCCCAGAAAACAGAACCTATTACAAACCAAAATACAATAAAGGAAGAAGTTAAATTATTGGTGATGTTTCTGAAAACAAACTATCTAGTTTATGCAAATATAGCATATCTCATTTCAAGATGTTGGGTTCGATTATTTAGATTTTAGTTGAGATAAATTAAGGGTTTTAGCAAACAAATAGCTTATAATTATTAGATGGAAAAAATTTTCATGAAGCATGTCCATGGTGAATTAACCAATTAGAAACTTTCATGCATGCTAAACTAGTTTCATCATACATGTCAACGTTTGATTGGCTTGATCCACATGGATATGGTTTAGCAAGAAAAATCCTAGATGGAAACTCATATTTGAAACTTTGAAATTTTTATCTTAAATTTAATGTTTGTTTTTATCTCAAGTGATGTTCTTATAATATTTAAACTCGTGCGCTTAATTTTTATACTACTACTACTACTACAGATAATAATAGAATTAGAAGACATCATACATGAGAATAGTATTTTAGTCAATATGTATTTTGCTGTCTAGGCATTATTTTTATTGGTGGACCCAATATGTCTGTGAACTTGCAAACCATGTGCATGTTATCAAAAGCAGAATGAAGCATTTGGCTATTTGTGGACCAATCTTTCTGAATTCTAAGATGAACTTTTAGAAGGCTCGGCTGCTATCAACAATCAACTTATGCGGCTACATCAGGTGTGTAATTTTTCGTTTGCAATAGATTTTATATTTATGGCAGCATACCTATTTAAAGAAATTGATCACCACTGGAAAAAATAGCATTCATGTTGATATGGCCTTAATATTTTTTCAGGTTGAAGTGCAAACCAAAACTATTCGTAATTTAAACTTATTTATCACTGGAATGATTAATATCTAAGATTATAGCCGAAAAATTATATTAAAGATTTACGTTTTATCTGGCCTTATGAAAGAATGGAAAATCATGTATAAATAACACCCTAAAAACAGACACAGTGGTTTGCTCCTGCACATACTTTCTTGCTATAAACTTTGAAGCACTTTGACATGAAATGTTGAAGACGATGTGGGTTAGCTTATTTACGTGTTCTGCTCATTTTTCATTTGAAGTGTCATTCTTTTTTCAATGCTACACTATGTTGTGGTTTACAGATCTAAATATAAGTCCCCATCAGCTATAAGTTGCTATCCGGTGACAATGAACAGCAACTCCTATCTATATGGAGTTCAATAGTGCTCTTTCTATGACAACCTTCTGTTGGATCGAACCAATTGCATATTCCATAAGCTCATAATCACATGGCAATGTGAGAGGGCCAATTCTTCTTCTGCCATGTTAAATAGCTCTCTCATAATTTTATTGTTAAGATATTCTAAAGGAAGCTGAAAGCTTTTTGATCTGCAGAGTACACAATAAAACATCCCTTCTCGGCTTTTGTGGATGTGCTGCAATTCCTCTTATCAGCAGTTCCAGGGGTTTGCAACAAATTAATGTGATTCTTTTTCGCCTACAAGCTGCTAACTTGGGCCACTTTCTTGCCAATTTTGATGAGTTTTTGGGCACTAATCATCTTGTTATTTGAGAGTCTACAGTAAAAGGATGTTTAAAGAGACAAACTGAAGAGAGAGATTAAGATTCTTCAACTAGTGAGCAGTAATCTTGTGATTGGTGTGGATACGAAGTGCATTAGCTTCAATATATAGTCATAAGGCCAAACATCTGGAGATCCCACAATGTATGACCACATTGGAAGTAAAGCCATTATGAGGGAGGCGGGGATGTCTGGTTATACTTGATGGTCAATAAATCAAGATGGAGCATACGGTGTGTAGGGTTGTTCAAATATGGATTGAATGGGTTGCAATTGGTTTTTCCTTAAATCCCGTCCAAACTATTAAATGGATTGAGCTCAACCCAAATTAGTTGGGTTATGAATTAAAATTTTTATATTGGGTTGGTTGCGTTACATGAATTATGTTAATTACTTATATTATATTATAAATATATAAATTATAAATTATTTATATTTATGTATTTTTAAATATAAAGCATTAATTTTATTTTTATAATTTTTTTTAATACCGCATGCATGTTTTATTTTTTATATTAAAAAACAATAAAAAAAATTAATAGTGCTCTAAAATTTAAAATTACATATATGTAACTTCAATCACAAATGCATCAACACATATAATTATTTTCAGTAAGATGACAGAGCCACATTCTGGTTAATTTATTGCCAAATATTTCCTTTTAACATTCCTAAGAAAACAAACAATACTTTTTTTTTTTGATAAGCTGCAGATTTTATTTAAATAATAACCTGGAAGCTAAGATCAAGCAGTCCCAGCAACAAAGCAACAGTTTACAAAATCAGCAACAGACCAATAACAAAGCCTTCTACAGTTAAATATATCTGATGACCTACACAAAATTCAACAACATTGACCCAATAACAGAGCCTACCAAACAGGAAACTGAGAGACCAATTGCCAGGCTATAAAAACACACAGTCCAGAAAGTAATGCCCCTGAGTGGAGCAAAAATCAACATACGAGCAGCCCAATGAGTAGCTAAAACAGCCCCCCAAGTATGGAGAAACAGCCTACATAGTTCAATAACCAGTAGCATGAGGAGTCGAAAGAACAAAACATCTTTTATGCCTCATAGACCATTAAGATATCACATCTGAAAGCTCTTTCCTTTGCCAGATAATCCAGAGAAGAGTAACAGCTGCTTGACAAAAACTAGAGCCAGGCGATGAAATCAACCTCCCTGGTAGCACCCTTTTTGGCCAAATGGTTCATGAAGGAGTTGGAATCTCGGCTGATGTGTACAAAATTAACCTTCTTGATGTTAGAGACCAGATTGCTAATGCTGTTGAGAGTGTAGCCCAGCCTCCAAGGCCTAGGGGATTTGGCGGTTTGTAACAATGACACCACTGTTGAGGAGTCTATCTCAAATATCAATTCTAGATCGTGGAGAGCTAGGAAAGCTAATGGAAACTTGCAATGCTTTAAGCACCGCCAGAAGTTTCGCTGATATAGAATCCTTTACTCCTATGCTGCATGAGAACAAACATATGACATCTCCAAAGGAGTTTCTCATGACACCTCTGATACCTGCTGGCCCCGGGTTACCGAAGAATGATCCATCCGTATTCCATTTAACCATACCTACCGGCGGAGGTAGCCACGATACCTTGGTTTTCACCCTGTTTACGAAGGAGACTTTTTTCAAGCCATCAGCCGCCAATACCAGATTCTGACCCGCTAGACAATTAAGATCCTTATGAGTTTTCAGCTAGAAGGATGCATGGGCCAACTTAAATGGAAAATGGTCTCTAGATTCCAGCTTTTATTTTGGAAGACAATGGTGTTTCGTTCCAACCAAATCGTCCAGAGACAAGCAAGCAAGATAATGTTCTAGAATTTTATTTGAATGATGCCATAGGCCAGTCCTTGCCATTGAATAACCAAGGAGTGGAAGTTGCCAGGAATGCAGCCTTTGTGCCCCCACCACTTTATAATTTTATACCAAAGATTGGAGGTCATGGTGCATCCCACAAACAGGTGGTCCACCGATTCCACAGCTAGGGAGCATAAGGGGCAGGTGGCATATTCTGATGCAATTATACCCCTATTAAAAAGGAAAACCTTTGTGCTTAATTTACCCAGCAAACACATCCAAAGAAAGACATCAACTTTCGGTGGGCCAAGTTTGTTCCATAGAATAAATGAGAAAGGTTTCAGATGATCTGAATTCAAAGGAGACTGATGAAGGATCTAGGAGTAGGCTGATTTAACTGAGAATTGACCTTTTGAGTCATGAATCCATATTTTTCGATCCACGCGACCATAAGAAAGGGAGAAGGAGTTAAGAATTGTCAGTAATTCGACTTCAAGATCCTTTTCCTAGAGCAAGAGATCACATCTCCAATGAAGTCTCCAGCTCCAAAACCCTCTGGACCAGAAGCCACAATTCATTATGACTGCATCTCGTTGAAGAGAGAGCAAAAATAGGCGCTCAAATCTGTTCTTTAAAGGCACATCCACTAACCAGTATCATGCCAAAAGAGATGAATCACCGTAACCCACATCGAAAGCAATATAGCTTGCAAAGAATGGAGATGATCTATTTTTTGTCAATATCCTTCCAAATTAAAGAGGCTTTTGTGTTCGAGATGGAAGTAGGGATCAAGGATTTTTCAACTCCATACTTCGAGAAGATTATTTTCTGCCACAGAGAGTCAATGTGAGGGTCCAGACGCCAATACCACTTGAACAAGAGACTTCAATTTCTGTTTGCGAAAAAGCCAATCCCTAAACCTCCAAATTCTATTGGTAATTCCAAAGTGCTCCATCTTATCTTATTGATAGCCTTCTTGTTATCTGAGCTACACCAGAAAAAGTTTCGCATAATGCTATTTAGAGTTTTAATCACAGTGCCTACCCTTATAACCTGCCAACTTATTTTTGAACTTTTGAATAACCGGTGCCCAAGTTTCTTTCTTTCTAGGATTCTCCCCTAAAGGGAGGCCCAGGTAAGAGCATGGAATCTTCTAAATTTGACATCTGATGGTCTCAGTACACTCCATAAGCCAAGCATCTGAAACATTAATGCCAATTAGAGAGCTCTTACGAAAGTTAACTGATAATCTAGATACCATCGTAAAGATCTTGAGGATTCTCTTCATTTGAATGATATTGGATACATTGGGTTCCAAAAAAATAACGGTGTCATCGGCATATTGAATGTGAGACACAATGAGCTCGAAGGAATGGCTAGGTAGTGCATTCACTCTTCTAAGCATGTTCAATTCTAAGGCCTTTTTATAAGTACCTATAAACCTTCTGCCGCCAATAAGAAAAGAAAGGGTGATAGAGGATCGCCTTGTCTTAAGCCATAAGATGGTCTGAATTCAGATGTAGGAGAACCATTTACTATAATAGAAACTCTAGCTAAGCAAATACATTCCTGCATCCACAACCTCTATTTGTTGCTGAAATTCATTTGCTGTAAAACTGCATCTAAGTATGTCCATTTAACCGAATCAAAAGCCTTATGAAAGTCTACTTTAAGTAGGACCCCGCTTCTGTTAGAGCTTTTTAGAGAGTGTATGATTTCGTTGGCAACCAAGACACCATCAAAAATTTGTCTACCCCGAATGAAGGCGCACTATTCCTCAGACACCACTTCATTGATCACATTTTTTAGCCTATTTGCTAGGAGTTTTGCAATAATTTTATACAAACAACCAATTAGGCTAATAGGGCGAAAGTCGCATAAACGGACAACCCCTTCTAATTTTGGGATTAGAGATATAAAGGAAGAAGATGACCCTGGAGGTAATCGGTCTTTGTTATAAAAGTCCACCACCACACTGTAAATGTCATCCCCAATAAAGTCCCAAGTGGTTTTGATAAGGCAAAGTTGAATCCATCTGGACCAGGGGATTTAGAACTGTCACAAGACCAAACTGTCTCTTTTACCTCCTCATATGAGAATGGAGCCTCAAGAGAGCATGCTGATTGCAAAGAGAGTTTTCAAAATACATCCTCCTGGAAAAAGGGGTCTTTTAGGAAGGTCTTCTTCAAACAATTTTTTGAAGTAAATTAGCACTTCCTCCTTTATTTGCATGGGCTCTGTAATAGTTCCATTCTCACTGACTAACTTGTTTATCCTATTATTACAGCCCCTAACCGATGCAGAGATATGGAAGAATCTAGTGTTAAGATCTCCCTCTCTTAACCATTTCAACCTTGATTTCTGTCTCCAATACATTTATTGGCCTTTAATTTCCCCCATAGTATGTTCACCAGGGAGTTCTTTTTGGAGTTCATAACATATCTGACTGCCTCCTGTAAATCTTCAGCTTCGAGTTTGTAATCAATCTTCTCAATCTCTTTCTCCAAGGAAGTAATGGCTTGATCAACATTTTCAAAACAAGAGGAATTCCATTCTCTAATGGTCTTTCGGAGCAGTTTGAGCTTGAAGTGTAGTTTTTTATGACCATGCCTGTTCAAGTCTTTCCACCAGCAACCAACTATTTTGATAAAGTTCCCATCTTCCAACCAAGCGTCTATGAATTTGAAAGATCTAGGACCCCAATTTTCATCAGTACAGGAGAGCACCAATGGGTAATGATCCGAGATTAGCTTAGGAATGGCTATTTGCTTCATGCTTCAAAACTTCAATAACCATGCTTCATTCACAAGAAAATGATCAATCCTGCTTCTACTTACTGAGTTACTTCAGGTGATTTTTTTCCCAATTAAGGCAAGATCTATTAGACCTGTTTTAAATATAAATTCCTGGAATTTCCTATCCTTCTCATTTAGATTCCCTCTTCATCTTTCCTCTGCTTTCAGAACCGTATTAAAATCTCCTCCCAATACAATTGGGAAATCCCTATCTACTATTCTTTCTAGTTGAAGTTAGAGATGCTCTTGTTTGTTCACAATGGTCGGAGCATAAACTACCACCACCCTGCAGTCCACGTTGCAGCTCAAAATAGATCTATTAATTGAAATCCACCCTTTCCCTGTTTTATGAGAAAGCAATTGGAAGGAGTCAGAAAGCCAATATGCTATTATTCCCCCACTGCTCCCAATAGCTTCAAAGGCAATCCAATTGAAGTTTTTATTCCCCCATACAGACCTGATTTGGTCTCCTAAAAGATCCTGCATCTTAGATTCAACCAACAAGAGAAAGTTATATTATGTTTAGAGATTATGGAAGCTACCACCCTTTTTTTAATTATTGAATTAAAGCCTATAATATTCCAGCATAAAAACTTCATTATAAAAAAAAGGGATGAGGAGAATCGAGGAAGAAGAGAGGAGATCAATTTGCAGCCTCGTTATTTTTCCTTTGCCGCCAATTGTCCCTCTCCCTAATCTCCGAGTTTGTGAGTAAATTCAAGAAAGCATCTATGTTTTCCAATTGTATGATTCCTAGTTGATCAGCAACATCTAGGATTTTCATAGCTTCTAAACTGGGGGACTATGAAGTTACTTCCTCCTCCTTGAGTAAGCAAGCATTAACATTGTTAATGCAGCCATTAGAGATTCAATCACCAGCAGCTTTTCCCGAGCAATTGTTGTTGTTTGAGAGGCACTCTACTATCATCGCTTTGTGCCTACCTCTGCTGCTTCTCTTCTTAGATAAGTTTAGGAGCTGGGAGGAAGATTTAGCTGAATCTAGTGAAAAGAAAGTTCTTGTTTTTTTTACTTTTCTTTTTTTCATTCTCTTGCCCTTGTAAGCCTTTCCATTAGACCCAATCTCGATTAACAGCTCATTGGGGCTAGGTATAATGGCAAATCCATTATCATCAGATTGTAATGGGAGAGGAGTTAAGTCCAGTCCACCTAAAGGAGGAGTTACATCTACTATAGGCCTAGATTCAGTGATTAGGTTGGTGGAGAGCTCCTTCTTTGGCCCAGTAAGAGGCCCAGACCCAGCTATGGTATTTGCCCCACCTCGAGATGTACTCCTCAGGCTTAAAAAGTGAGGTCCATCTTTTCCTTCTTCCAAGGCTTTAGTGTTAAAGGCATGACATGGAATGAAGCATGCTGTCGCCACCAGGCTTGGGGATTGAGCCGAATTTGAAGGTGTCTTCTCATCTTCCGAGAATGTTGAGGTATGGCTGAGTTGGGCTTTCACCCCTTCGACAGTCATTGCATCCTGCTCCGTTTCGGTACTAGTCCCCTCATTTGCAACCTTACTGCACCCATGCCTGATGAAAAGATTTGGGATAAAGGACGATGGTTCTTCAATAATTCTAAAAGGGTATATGACATTTTCAATTCTGACTTTAAGAGTTTCGTTAATAAATGAGGGGGTAGATGTAGCTATCATAAATCTGGCTGCATCGAGATAGGTTTTCGATCTTATGTTCCTATCTAAGGTGATGAAGTTGCCATATAGAGCAGCAATAGTAGAGAAAAAGGATGCATTCCATGCATGCAGAGGGAAGCCTTCATATCTGACCCACGTAAACCTCTTCTTGCAAATGTCTTTTGGATCCCAAGGCTTAACCATTTCTAGCCACTCTCCTAACCATTCTGCACCAGACTCCAATATGGCATCCTTTTCTTGAACAGAAGGGAAGTGAGAAGCATAAGGTTACCTCCTATTGGTCTGCATTCATAGGATAGGTAACCTTGTGAAATCATAGCTTCTTGGATGTTGATGGCATTTTGGCCCTCGTGTAGCCAATTGACCAGACTCCTCTTCAGCCATTTTCTATCTTCATCATCTACCACATATTGGAAATTGACTGCACCAGCATTTGGGTTCTTGTATGTATCCTTACGCACGCCATCGCCACTTGAAAGTCCCTACTCAGTTACATTGGCATATGATCTACCATCCCGAAAGCTAGGGTGATTAACCCTCGGTGCTCTTTCCTCAACCCTTACTTTCCTTTGAATTGCTAGATTGTTGTGACGGGCTATATTGACCTTAATCTTGTAATTTTCTATCCAAGCATCGTCCAGTTTCCTGATGATGCCTTTAGAACTTAACTTTCTGGAAATATAAACTCTGTCGACATCCCCGAACCATGCTAATACCTTTCTAAGTCCCATGACATGCCACCCTGGAGGAAGGTTATCTACAAAAAGGTTATGGGTTAAGGGTTCAGATATAGGTCGTTCAGCCCTATAGGAAGGAGCTCCATCGAGTTCTTCATCGAGCCTCCTAATGTAGTTCCCATTAGGAGCCCACGAGGGGGAACACCAGCACTGTCTAACTAGAAGAGGGGGGAAAGTGGTAGGGTCGGGTAAAGTAGCAGAGGGGGAGAGGCGAGAGAGGTAAGAGGATTCCATCCAGTTTATTGCTGGTTCTTTTGTTGGCTAGTCCTTCTTGGTTTTTTTGATAATTTGGTCCACTGTTTTAGCTAGGTTTGTTATTTGGCAGTTTGATACTGTTCTATCATGGTTTTGCTGCTCCTATAGTTATTTCCCAAAACAAACAATACCTTGCATAATTGCTAACTCAAAAGCAACACATATATTCCAGATCAAGCAAAAGCAAAGTAACTGAACTTGTATACTAGTATATATTTTCAATTAGAAATATATACAATATGATATTTCCCAAATACAATTATCCATAAGAAATTAATTCACAATTTGCTCAACTTAACGAGAACAGAAGTTGGATTAGGAATGGCAGCCCACGTTAAAGAATTAAAGGTAAATAAAGATAATAAATCAAACAATCTTTACTAATTGTGAGGATAAATACATAAGCAGTTGATTACATTTCATAGATATTAGATAAAAATGATAGTGTATGAAATGCAGTGAACCCCATCATATTATTACAATAAGTGATTGGAAAATTAAAATATAAAAATATTAGAATTCCAATTTAGATATTTTATCCCAGGAAAATAAAATACCTTTTACTTTTCATCATTTTTTTTCTTCTTCTTCATTAGTTCAACTAATTACTTTGCCCATTTTTCTTAAAATATAAAACAAATATAGTACGAATGGGAAACTGAAGCTGGTATATACTCAAATGGGGCAGAACGTAAAGAAATTTTGCACTAACCGCAAATGATAAGACAAATCAATTAAAGCACAAATGATAAACAAACATAATATGTAGAGAAAAAAATAAGTTTATGCAAAAACGCCCAATTCTTTCACGAAAGCTGACCCAACAATGAGAGTGAAAAGAATGAGATTTGGGGGTGAGAAAATGAGAGAGAGAGAGAGAGATGGCAGATCATGTGATGAAAGAATATATCCAATAATGAGAGTGAGAGAGACAATTGGGGCAAGAAAATGAGAGAGTGACAGCACACCTACGGGTTCTTCATTATTTTCTAACATATATAGGATAGGAAAATGATGAAGAATACTAGATTGAATGTATAGAGTTATTTTTAAGAAAAGGCTAAATCCCTTTTTTGATGATTCTTTTTTTTTTAGAATAGAAAGAAATTTCAATTAATTAGCTTTGCATCTTAATTTAGGAAATTACCAACGGAAATATGATTTCGTAGTTAATTTACCGACAGAATCATATTTTCATAGGTAAATTACCGACGGAATTATATTTCCATCGATAAATTACCTACAGAATCATATTATCGTCAATAATTTGCCAATAAAATAATATTTTCGTAGGGAAAATACCTATGGAATAATATTTTCGTAGGAAAAATACCAAAGAAAAATATTTCCGTAGGTAAATTACTGACGAAAAAATGATTCCGTAGGTAATTTATAGACTGAAATATGATTTCGTTGGTAATTTACCGACGGAATTATAATTTTGTCGGTAAATTTTATGGCCTATTTTAGCCGCAAAAATTTGGTGCCAATTTAACGACGGAATTTTTTATTCTGTCGCAATACACATTTTTCCGATAATTTTCCCTCTGGAAAAATTTTTTGGTCGGTAATTAGCGACGAAAAATTTTTCGTCAGGAATTAGGATTTTTCTTGTAGTGAAAATTTTTGCATAATTAATATAATTATGCATGTAGGAAAAATATTATGATTGTTAGTCACCACTGGACATATTTAATGCTAAGCACGTAACATTTACTACGTACAAGTATAGATGATCTGGAGCAATAGTACACATGGGATGAAGAATTTTGAAGGATTAGGAATGATATTTTTGTATTGGCATATATATTATTATATATGTTTGAAGTTTAAGTATTGGTCTGTAATGTTACAATATATTTTATATATGTAAATATGTGGTTAGTTTTTATAGATGGACTATGTGTGATTGGAATGAACTTGAGTTATATGGATGAGATATAATTTATTTATAAACTGTTATGCCCCTAAGGGGCTGTGAAAATTATCGAATTTTTAGAAAATAAATAGTAAACTTGAACAGTTATAGGTTAGCGACAATATGGTCTTAAAGAAAGAATAATGGACAAGCATTAAGTAATAAGGAATTAAATGGTTAATATTATAAGTTTTAAGTTAAGAAAAGAAAAAAAATTGGCTAATCGTTTAAATTAGTAAGACCGTAATAGTAAGGGCATTATAAATTTTATCTCCTTAGAAGACTCTCAAGACCTTTACTCTTTGATTAGAGTAAGAAGGGTGGGAGAAAACAAGTGTGAAAGTGAGAAAGGTCAAATTAAAGTAAGGGAAAATCAAGGCTTTAATTTTGTTTAAGGATGCCTACAAGTATTTTAGGTGTCTAGAGTCCATTTATGGTGTTAATTTGAGCAAAAAAGATAAAAAAAAATTAGGATTTTTCTTGATTGAATTTTTGGCCATGATAGGTTCTCCATGTGAGGAACAACCTTCTAAGGCCAAAGGTAAGAAAAAGGAAGCTTAGAGGAGCTAAAGTAAGGGTGTAAGGTTAGTGACTATGAAATCCATCTATTTCCCTTATTTTGTCATGATTTTGCTTTATGGAACTTAAGCAAACCTATGAAAAATGCATGTATAATTGAAATTAAACTTAGAATAATGATTTAAAACCTTTAATATGACAATTAGAATGTTTAATTGAAATTAAAAGTGATGGTAAGATAGATCACCCCTTATGGCCATATTGTTCCTTAGTGAAAATCAAAGTATATTTTGTATATTTTTGATGATTTATGCCATAAAAGAACATAAAGATGAAATATTGTATCCATGAATATTTTTAGAATTTATGAAAATGATTTGAATATTTTTTTGAAGAAAATTAGCTTATATATAAAGTGTATTTATTGAATTATAGAGAAATCATTCATAAATTAAGTGAAAATGATGAATTATAGTGATATAATTCATAAATTATGCAAAAGTAATGAAAGAACTGACTGACTAATGTACTATAATAAAAAAGCAAATGAAATTATTAGAAATCTGAAAAGTGAATTGAAATTAAGTGAATGTTTCCCTTAGTAGTGGTCAGGCGGTCAAAATCTAGCTCAGAATATAATTGACTAGTCATAGGGATACCTATACTGCAATGCAAATCATAGCAACTTATTTTGCTATGGTACGATCGTACTGATCTCCCATAATATCTTATCTGTTCTATATTCTATTATGTAAAAAATAGTGTTTTGAGATCATTTCTCAGTCTGTACTGTGGGTTCGTAGGATTCATATCATGTACATCAGGTCTGAAAATTTCTACTGGGATTGTACTAGGGTATAATGGTAAAAATAAGTCAAAAGTGCAAAAAAAAAAAGTAAAAATGAAGTTTAGAATGAAAAAAGGATCAAATTGAAAAGAAATGAAAAGCTTAGGAGTAAAACGGTAATTTTCTCAAATATTGAGATTAATGAGTAAAAATAATAAAGTAATGACTAGAAAGAGTAAAATGGTAATTTAGTGAATAAATTGCTAAAAATGAACTTTTGTGAAGTGGAAGGACTAAAATATAATTTTGCATGAAAAAGTTAAAATAAGGACCAATTGGTAATTTTGTATGCCAATAATTGAATGTAAAGTGAAAATAAGTAAACAAATGGTATTTTTGTAATTAATATGTAAAAAAGGTAAATTTCTAAATGAATGAAAAATTAAGAACTAAATTGAAAAGTTTACCAAAGTAATGGTATTAATTTGCATTGACTGTTAAGAACATTGACAATTGTATTTTTGATAAAAAAATTTAATGAATTTATCATAATTAATGCAATTATGTTTGTCTAGAAAATCCTTCGATTTATAATCGGCACTGAGCATATTTAATGCTAGCACATAGTGTTTGCTACATGTAGGTTCTGAAGAATGTCTGGAGCAATAGTACACAGAGGAGCAAAATTTTGAAGGAAAATGAGATAGTTAGGAATTAATTTTGTATTGGCATGGATATATTTTGTTAAACCTGAAGTAAAGAATTGGTTTCTAATTGAACAATATTGGTGTATATGTAAATATGTATATTGACAGGAAGTGCAATTGAAAGGGTGAATTTGATATGAGATTGGATGGATGGATGTATATATAGGGGTGAGCATTTGGTCGGTTCGGTTCGGTTTTGGATCGAACCGAAAACCGAATTTCAAGAAATTTAGGAATCGAATCGAAATCGAAGTATATAGAACCAAAAATCGAATGGATCGAAATAATTTCGGTTGGTTCGATTTGGTCCATCCGATTCTGGGTCATATTTGGGCTTTTTTTAATTGGGCTTTTAACCTAAATAGTCCCATATATCCAACAAAATAAAACTAATTAAAAATACATACAACATAACTTAAAAATTACACTAAACAATAAAAATTAAAAAATTTTACAACACATAATTAAAAAGGCATTCAATGTCCTCTAATTAAAAAGCATTTCAACAACACATAATTAAAAAGCATTCCAACAAATTAATACAAGTCAACAATATAATGATCGATGGATTTTTCTCGCGAATTCAACTTTTTAGACCTACATTCATATAAACGGAACAATAATTAAATAAATTCAATGAAATTGAAGAAAAATAATACAAAATAATTAAAGTATAGAAATATTTTACTGTATCAATATTAGCCTCTAAATGCATTTTTTGAAAATCTGCAAATAAAATGTAAACATTAATTTTTTATAAGAACTAAGTTAAATAAATAAAACAAAGAATATACACACACACACACACACACACACACACACACACACATACCTCTCTCCATTTGAATCACATCAGCATCTTCCATTGCTATTTCAAGTTTTTCTGAGTCAGTAAGCCAATCTTGAGCACAAATAAGGGCTTGCACAATTTTAGGAGTCAATGAACTCCTAAATGCATCAAGTAATCTTCCGCTCGAGCTAAATGTAGCCTCTGAAGGCACAATAGAGATGAGAACAGCCAACACATCACGAGCTATCTTGCTGAGAATAGAAAATCTAGGACTGTTTACTTTTCACCATTCTAAAATATCAAATTTTCCCTTGTCAGCATACTAAATTTGCTCACTCAAATATCTCTCAATATCAGTCCTCTTACTTGAATTCCCACCTAGAACTTCACTCTTGTATTCCGATTCAACAATTCTTTTCAACTTTTCTGTTTCATCCAATTGTATCAGACCGATAGGATCATCTTGTTCCATAGGCTCTGTTTGGCTGAAACTTGAAATTGAATTTTCATCTTTATATTCTTCATACAATCTATCTAACAAATCTTTAATTCTAACTACCATCACCTCACCATCTTCCGTTCCAAACATCCTCTTGAAAGCAAAATTAAGCCATTGAAGCTTATATCGAGGATCTAAAATAACACCAAGATAAATAACATGGTTAACTTTCTTTGGATCTCCCCAATACTTATCATATTTCACTTTCATTTTTGTTGCCATCAATGACAACTGAATGTCTGAGCTTTTCTTCCACTCTTCCAACAAACGATACATCATATAAATCTCATAAAAAATAGCATTGCATGTCACATAATCAGAACCATAAGCTTTTAAAGTAAGCTCATAAAAATGGTTCAAAAAGGGAAGCATTCTTCTTACATTATCCCAATCAGTTTTTTCAGGCACACCCGACCACCCTTCAGTTCCATCCAAATCAATTCTAAAGTATGGGTCAACATCACAAAAATGCTTGAAAGCCTTTTCAAATTTTTGGGCTGTGTCTAGCATGAGGTAAGTAGAGTTCCACCTAGTTGGGACATCTAGAGACAATAACTGCTTACATTGAACTTTTTCATACTCGCAACTTTCTTTGAACTGATTAAGTCTTTTACAAGTTGACCTCACATAATGCACAACCGCCCTAACCCTTTTAACTGAATCTCCTATTTCTTTTAATCCATCTTACATAATCAAATTAAGTATATGAGCAACACATCTCATATGCAAACACGTTCCTTCCAAAACACTATGACCCCAATCATTAAATTTCTCCCGTAAATAATTTATGGCTTGTTCGTTTGAAACATGATTATCCACAGTAATAGTGAAAACACGCTCAATTCCCCAATCATTCAAACATTTTTCAATTTTAATGCCTAAATCTCTACCTTTATGACTAGCGATAGGACAAAAGTTCAAAACCCTTTTATGTAATTTCCAGTCATCGCCAATCCAGTGACATGTTAGACACATATAGTTAATTTGTTGAATCGATGTCCAAGTGTCTGTAGTAAGGTAAAGTCTCTGTTTTCTAGTTTCAATGTATTGCTTAAGTTTAGCTTTCTCATCAACATAAAACTAAAAACAGTCTTTAGACATTGTGAATCTAGATGGTATCCTAAATTTGGGTTGCACAAGAGCCATAAATTTTCTGAATTTTCTATTGTCAACATAGCTTAAGGGTAATTTGGTTGTAGTTATCAATTCAGCTAAACCCTTTCTTATAGCTTCTTGATCAAATTTCCAAGTACCAATACCCCCAACTTCATTATCAACCTTAAAACTCAATTGTGATTGTGTTTCTTGAGTTTCAGGATGTTTCTTACAAACACTAATGTGCTTTTTAAGTGATGCTGTACCATTTTTCTTAGGATTACAAAAAAATTCTTTAAAGCAATAATTGCACTTGCCTTTTATCTCGCCTTATGCACTTGTAAACTTCACAAAGTGATCCCAGACCTTCGATCTTGGCCTTATAGCTGTCCTCTTCAAATTTTTTGATGTTGCCTCTACACTTCTAGGTTGATTAGTACCGAACTGAGTTTGAAAAGGATCTTCATCTTGAGTACTGGGAGTTTGAGTCTCATCTTGAACAGAGGCCTAAAGAAAAAATAAAATAGATTATAGATATAGAGATTTATTCATCAAAAAGATAAAAATAACTATATATATAAAACAAGAAAGAAGGCAAAAGTGGAAGTAGAGCTGTAAACTTTAACAACTTAATTGGAACAAAGTAATGTCATTTTGCATAATGCAAGCAAGATGTCAACTAGATCAAGTAAAAAGACAAAGTATAATATATCACATAGTTAAGTGTTGTTTATATTCAAATCAAAGTTAAGAAAGCCATTAAATGTCAACAGAATATATAATTAGCTAGTTAAGATTTTGACCAATCA
>JBBPFJ010001206.1:0-19713 GCA_037975025.1 Excoecaria agallocha
TGTCCGCTCAACAGCCACAGGAGCAAGTGTAGGCTCTACTGCTGATGTATGTGTAAGACAAGGCTCAAGATCAACTGTCCCACCTCCTTTCTGAAATATAAATTAAAAAACATTAATCAAAACGAAGGCGGAAAAGATGTGTAGATTCTAAACTTATCATTATTTCCCAAATTGCCTATGGTGGACAATATGGACTGCAGATTATAAAGAAAATACATGACAATATGGCCATGACATATCAGTAGTTCATCACCTTCACGATGCAGCAGCGCTCAACACGGTAACTGCAGCCAATTCCAGCTCCCCAGGCACGGGAACGGACATTATTTCTCAGCATAGAAGTGTAGCCTATTACATATGCCCAAAGTTCCAGCATCAAAATTACAAACAGAGCATACTCGATAAATTCTAGATTAGCAGAACTGCAGCAAAAAGAAGTCAATAATCTACTTCATTCTGGTATGGAGAGAGAGAGAGAGCCCATGGCTGTAAAGAGAGAATTTATACGCATTGCTCCAGTAATAGCAAATAATTTTATGTCCACTGTCAACGAGTATTTACCAAGATTAAGAATATACTAGGGAAAAATATAGAGAATGTGAAAGGAAAAGAAGAAAAGCATTGCAAGACAAATGACACAACTAGAATCACTAGGGAATTAGAAGTGCTCAGACTCCTCTTTGGAAAAATGCGTTGCAGAATCATTATGAGGTGATAATTTTTCTTATTCTTAAAGTGAAGCCAAAATGAAAATGAAAAAAAAAAATTAACAGGTTGATTGTCAGAAAAATCATGATACTTCCAATTGATAGAAAATGACTTACTATCTTGTGGAGGCAACACTCGGATAGTAGCACACAATTCTTGGATGGCATGTGGAGGAGGAGAAGCAGTGGGACGGCAGTAGCCTGTGTGCATAAGAACTGCAATTTGTTGCAATTATTAGTAGTTGATTCTGTATCAAAACATCATCAAATTTAACTATACATAGACTAAATGAAAATTATCTATACGGTGTCCATCTTATCACCACATACCAGCAACAAGATCAGAGTCATCTGTGTATATATCTGTCCCCATAGCTGGCCACCTCTTACCTGCACATGATAATCTCAAGGGACTTAGGAACATGTCCAAGCAAGGTTATAAAGGACGTAAACACTAAGCTCAGGTAAGCGATAAGACAAGCAACATCAGCTGCTGAAAACCAGAAGAATACAATAGCCTACAGTTCCAATAATGAAGATTAGAAGAAGGAATAATCATAAAAGAACAATCTGTAAAATGCAGCTAAAGATTGTTATCAGTATTTCTGTTAGCAAATAACAGGATGCATGAATTAAAGTTCTTAAAACCACGTTAGCAGAACAAGCGCTATTGCATACAGTAGAAAAGAACAAAGAACATGATATTTTACATGGTTTTGCACAGTACTGATAGACATGAAAATTCTCCTGCTTATCCACCATCTTAAAAAAGTAGAGAATTACAACCACCATAGGTAGAAAAATTAATGTTGTTATGAATACAAAAACAGAATTACATAATTGCACCTCGGATGATACTAAGTATTACTAAATGTCCCAAACTGTCAAAAATGTATGATACCACCCTCTCACAAGAAGCTCTTAGTGAACAGTACAATATGATAAAAGAGTGCCAACACATCACACCGTTGCATAGACATCAATTAGCAGGTTCTTACCTGGCGATTTGTAGCAGTAACATGTTCAGCTGGTATCCTAATTTCAAGAGTTGGACCATTAAGATTACTTTCACCATTTTTTTCAACCTGAGATGATTCATACTCCTGCCACAACTTTATTAAATCTTGCATGCATTCTCCAACTTTATAAACAACGGAGGATACCTCAGATTTGCCTGAACCACCAAGAGCTACTGAATTAATGGCAGTCCAGAGGAATTTATTGGCACAAAAGAACACAAGCAAAACAGGATTAACAGTTGATACATGATTGAAATAAGCTAGCTGGAAGGCCAAAAAGCATTAGAGTGTACAATGCTATTCACACATTAGGATAAAAATGTCAGGAAAAATTATTAACAACAAATAAGGGTCTATTATAACACAATTCTCAGTATTGCTCACTACCTTCATATCTACAATCACTATCAAATAGTAAACACTATACTTACATCCAAAAGAAACAGATAATATGAGTCAAACGACAGTAAAGTGTTCATAGCCAATTTTGCAACGTGCCTGAAATCGTCACTAGAGGAATTGACTTTCAGTTTAGCATTACATAGAAACAAACTCTATGATCGAAAATATAAGTATATTTTTATGAGTAAACATTGGAAAAAAGGTAAACAAGAGTCAGCAAGACCAAATAAGTTATTTTGAAACCAGTATCAGGATACCAAGTCATAAGCTCCTGTTGCATACAGCATGCAACTCAATATAACGAAATACAACATCTCACCTTGACATCTGCAAAATAAACTGAAAACAGTTAGTATGCTAAAATATATATATATATATATATATATTATTTTCTACATCAAATTAGATGATCAAAATATGCACTTCCAAGATTCAGTGAGCACAAAAGCAAAATAACATTCGTTCTCTTACAGATTATTCTTGGTTAACTATGAAGTAAAAATTCCACAAATGGACAATGTGAAGAAAGAGTAGCAACAACGAGCATAGCTACAGACATGGAGAGAGCCTGTGACTTCTTTCATAAATAGCATAATGCACAAAGTTATACTTTATTTTAGGGGGAAAAAAGGACAAGAGAGATGGATTCCGATTAGGTTCAATATATAGCTTAGACAAAACTTCCTCAGAACATTAACTTGCCAATGAACATTACATTGATCCCGTGAATGTGATAGATATAGCAGTGAATGCAAAAAGTAGAAAAGTAGAAAGTCAAAAATTCAGCAGACCCAAAGCTAGAGGCATAAATCAACATGCCAACAAAGTGAAATTGCCTTGAAATACATAATCCTTACATTTTTAGCAAGCATCAAAATTAGAATCCGGGATGACCCTACCATTCATTTCTCATAAATAACCGCCCAAGAGTTTATCCATGCCAAGACAGCAGTAGAAAAACTACTAATGCCTTGATCTTATTGCATCTTAAGAATTAGAAGAAAAGGAATATTCATGTATCTTAAAAAGTTGGAACTCTAGGCATAATCTCATCATCATCTACTATCATACATATTTAAAGTTTACCATAAATGGATTGACAAATTTAGCTTTATATATACCGGTTAATGCATTGTTCATGCATATTCAGATTTTAAAAACACAATTGATGCTGCATGTAATAAACAATACATAATCAATTATTTCCCAAATGAGCTTCACAATAAATAAAACAATCAAGAAGGATATTAAGACAAACCCTTCATTGTCCTGAGTACGAGACCTAAATCGGGGCTCGCGATTTGTTACTTGAGGGCTGCCCCTAGGCCGAAGCATCCGCTTACGCTGCTGAACTCCATAATTAAAAACTTCCCTTTCCCTTTCTGTTACTTCACCCTCTGCACATCCATCATCTGATTCTTTGTCGTACAACCTGCTGCGCTTTTTCAGGCCTGTCTCCTTCTGTGTCAGTGTCTCTTTCTTTCCTCCTGTCTCTAGCTTCTCTATCAACATTTTTCCAGCCATCAAAATCTTTCTGTTTTTTCTGCTCTAAAGCCACATTATCCTGTTCTGTCACTCTGACAGGAACCATCTCCTGATTCTTTCTCATTGAGCAAACCCCGCTTTCTCTACTGTGTTCCATGATTCTCTTTTGGTATGGTCTTTGTCTCTTTCTTTAAGTCTATCTCTATCCTTTGAGAGATCCTTCCTCTCCCTCTCCCACCTCTCTGTTTCTCTCTCTTCTCTTGCTGATTCTTTGCCTTCAACACTGCTATTACTTACTTGAATATTGGTCCTTCTATCACTTCTTTCCTTGTCTCTATCTCCCCATTCCCTGTGTTTAATCCTTCCTCTTCCTATCCTTATCTTTAAATCGATCCTCACCTTTTAAATCTACTTTGTTCTCACCAACTGTCTCATGTGCCTCTGCATAATCCCTCTCTTCGGTCATTGAGCCTTCCTTTCCAATCTCAACTGGGACCTGGGAGTTGCCACGTGGCATATGCCAAGAATCCACATGTCCACCCAGGGATTCAGAATATCTCTTACCTAGATGGTATTCTTTTGAATCTTTCCAGTTCAACTGACTTGTTGCTGCAGAAAATTCCTTTTCCACCTTCACATTGTTCTTGGGATCATTATATGAGTCTTTCTCAAATTTCATTTCCTTATTATCATCTGCTCTACTCTCAAACTTGAATCCTTCTCATTTTTGGTACTTTGGGAATGTCGCTTTGTATCATTGTGCAGTTCTCTTGCTTCAGTCCTCTGATCCCGACTTTCAACCCTGTGTTCTCTTATGTCCTTGAATCCATTGATTCTGGCCTGCTTTCTGAAGTAGCATGGGCATCCATATGCAAATCATTGAGGATGATGGCACACGATAAATAGAATGTAAAGGTGATCTCCTATCCGCATCACGAGATTCAACCCGGGGAAATTTTGCGATTCGGGCATCTGGAGCTATCTCAAAGGAGGATGATAGTCACTCGAAATCCCCGATGCCAGCTTAGGGTATGAGCATGTATCTTCATGCGGATATTTAGAAGAGGAAGAGGAGTGACCACCCTCTTCGTGAGATCTTTTAGGAGCACTACTCATTGCTACAAACAAATATAACTAACTAACCCAATCAATTGGCAGTGACAACAACGGGTATTTTTAAGATATCCTGAAACAACTGGAACATTTGCCTATCATCACTGAAAAACAGGATTACATAATATTTAGTAATTGAAGTGCATATAACAACAATACAAAACATAAAAGTGTTGCTATTGAGATTACACCAGAATTAAACGTCAATATAAAAGCTTTTATCTGAGTTTTATACAAGCTGAAGTTATCAATGGCAAAAAAAAGAAAAAAAAAAAAAAAGGAAAAAGGCAGAAGAAGAACAAGAACAAGAAGAAGGAAACAACTTTCTTCAGCTACTTTGGAAGTGACCAAATCAATATACAAGATACGAACAAAATACCCAATAAAAGTAAAAGGAAGAAGCATTTTTGGAACTTCCCCACCTTACTCAAAAAAAATAAAAAAATAAAAAAGTACAGATTGTTGGAATGGCAAGATAATGCGAATGAAAAGAAACCATTGGAGCGCAATTCCCAGATCCCTTCCTCGAGAAAGAGGATGAATGAAAGCAACTTTTTAAAGAAAAAGAAAATTTGGAGAAAAAAAAAAAAAAGCACAATGAAAAGGGATGAAGAGGGAATGATATAGGGGGAAAAATTGAAGAAATTGAATACCTTTTCCGTTGATCTCACATCCAGTCTCTACCAAATACTACGTTTGATTAGGGGAAACCACAGGCACAGCCAGGTCTTCCAATTGGCAAATATTAGAGTTGGAATGCTCATACAAACGGCACCAAGTTTGTCAGATACAGGGACAACTGGGTATTTCGATTTCAATTGAGTCCTTCAATTTGGGCCGTCAAATGGGGCAGCAGACCATTAAGTCCTCTTTTCATGGGCTTATGTTTGGATATTACAAAAAATTCACAAAACGAAGTCCTATCTAATAAGGCCCGCGGTGCCCGACTTTTAACGGCTCTAAGGACAACACCTATCAATGTCAACACTCGAGGCAAAAACAGAATAGACTGGAGCTCCAACGGCCGCGCCTGTCCTCAAGTTCACGGGTCGTATGACTTCCAGGTATTCACAATTTGTTGTTTCTTCTATTGATTTCCTGGAACCCAACTACACTTACAATATAATATTTTGTGTAGGCGATTGAGGGCATTCAAACGATGGATGAACTCCCAAGGCATCCAATGGAGCAACGATGCTCTGGATTTTATTGACACTCCTGAAGATGGCATTTCCATTAAAGCCTTAAGGGATTTGAAGGAAGGTGAGGTGGTTTCTGTCATTCCTAAAGCTTCCTGCCTCACCATCAACACCACTGGAGCTTCCCGCATCATTGAAACCGCCGGCTTGAGCGGTTCCTTGGGCATGTCCCTCTCACTCATGTACGAAAAAAGCTTAGGCGACCAATCTCCCTGGGCTCCCTACCTTCGCCTTTTGCCCGAAAACAGAATGCTTGCCTTTTGTTTGGACCGTTGATGAAGTCGATCACTTGCTTCGTGGAACTGAACTCCACAAGGTGACACCTCCTAAAGTTACAATTTTTCTTGTATAGAGTCTACCATATGATAATTTGTATTGTATGTCAATCTAGAATTGTTATTTGGTTAATACAACTAGTTAATAAGAAAGAAATTACTTGAAGTTTTGTAATTTCTTATATGCTCGTAAGCAGATAGTGAAGGAAGACAAATCTCTTATGTATGAGGATTGGAAGAAAGCATACTGCCTCTGCTGGATGCTGAACATCTTAATCCAAAATTTTTTGGTGTTGAGCAATATTTTTTCCGCCAGGAGTCCTTATTGCATCTAGATCTTTCAAATAGACGATTATCATGGGTTTGGAGCTGGTTCCTTTGGCGGACCCTGTAAGTATTGCGTACTTTTAATTTTGAATGATGGTTGACTATTTAAAATGCTATGTTTACCATGACTTTCGTGATTTATGTAGATTAGAGTGCTGTGTGTTTTATACAATCACTAATACTGCTAGTTCTTTTATCATGCCTGATATCTCAAGTTGTTCTTTCATTAATCATGGTTTTTTTCTTAAATCTAATGTAGCTTCAATCACAAGACCAGAGCTGAAGATGTGCACTTCAATCTGTGGATCTCCTGATTCTGAATCTGATGAGGATGACAAGAGCAACCCTGATAATGTTTATGCTGAAAGTACTGTTCATGAAGAACCAGCATGCACTCCAGCTGATCCGAGTGTGCTGGAAATGATTATGGTGAAGGATGTCAAGGATGGGGCTGAGGTCTGTAATTTATTCTTATCACATTGCGACTTTGTTTTTACTTTCTTCTTTCAGTTAATTATTTAAAATAAAATTTTATACCATAACTTTAATGACTAAGATTCAGTTCTTGTTTTAAAAAAAAAAATTGAACGAAATAGAATTATGAACGTCTTTCTTCAACCAGCCCAATGATTATTACACTGATTGGTGTGGTTTTGGTAGTAAAATAGGCTGTAGTGAATTGTAAATGTTAACAGTAGCTATTCTTGTCTTTTGGTCTAGTTCCGCTTTGGAGACAAAAGCTGGGTCAGTCGTATCAGTCTTTTTCTTTACCTGAATTCCTTGTCTAAGTGTGTCTTGCTATGTTTTTTTTTTTATTATTATTATTATTTTTATTTAAAGACTGCAAGAACCTAGTGTTTCTTTCTGCCTGTCATGAGAAAGGTTATGCTATGCATCCATCATAGTTTCATTTAATAATACTGTATTCTTTGTACTATATCTGTGCCTTTATGTGAGAAAAAGCCTGTTCATATCGTTCCTCTTTTTATGTAAAAATTTTTCCTTTCTGTTACTTGCAGATCTTTAATACATATGGTTTAGCAGGTAATGCTGCATTGCTTCACAGATATGGATTCACAGAGCCAGATAATCCCTATGACATTGTTAATATGACTTGGAGTTAGCACTTAGATGGAGTTCATCAATGTTCTCTGGCCGGCATAGCAGAGCAAGATTGTCCCCTTTGGAGAAAATTAGGTTATTCTGGCTTGTGTTTAGTGAGAATGTTGAGTACTTTGAGATCTCATTTAATGGGGATCCGCAAGTTGAGTTATTAATTCTATTGTACATAATGTTGTTAAAGGAGGAGGATTTCTCTGAACTGGATCTATCTGTTTCAACTGCAAATAACCATAAAGAATCCATTAGCATGATCTTATCAGAAAAGTTCGATTTCACATGGGATCCAGGATCAGAAATTAGCAAAGATCTGCTGTTGACAGAAGGGGTTTGTGATGCTCTTTTGTGGCTCGCTGAGGAGAGGGAGAATTCGTATGGTTTAAGGTCAATGAAGTACGACATTGAAGCCCTAGAGAAGTGCAGCGAGAAAGAGAAAAAGTTGTATCATTCTCTGATGTTGCGTGTGAGTGAGAGGAGGATCCTTGAGAAACTTAGAACTTATGCTACTGTAGGTGTTAAATTGTTAAAAACTGTTGAGACAGCATCTAAGAGAAAGAGATTGAAAAGGACTTGAGGTAATACCTTCTCATTTTATATATGCATTTTAAATTTTATTTCTTGGGGCTTTCCTTGGAACAGTTCTTGGTGCGAAAGCAAGGTTGTTCCTTTGCAGAGAGCTTCTTATTTGCTTATAAAAGGAGTAGAACTGTGTAGATTAGTTTCTAGCAGCCACAGGTTCTGCAACGTGGTATTGGCACATGAGAGCTCCTTGCAGGAAGAAGTTTTTATGTTAGTGCGTCAACTAAGACTTGTACCTTTTCCATTTTATCACATTCAACCATTCTGTCTTCTTTTTGCACATGCTAAGATACCATTTTGGGCATTAATTTTTGTCTTTTAGTATTCTATAGGTGTGAGGCATAAGACCACGTAGTTTTCTCACTTGCATAACTATCGCGTCGCAATATATTTAGAATTTCCAGAATGTTTGCATGTACACCTAATTTACTGTTTAATGGTTTTGCAGGCCCCTGTTTTGATAATTGATATGCTGGGTTATTTTGTGCCTTTGCCTCAGCATCTGCAAATTGAAGAGTGACTCTTTGGAAGATTCCATTTGGAAGGGAACAGAAACCTTTGAGCATTCGAGAGTGTTTTCAACATAAGGTGGCTTTTCCAGTGGGAAAGTTAATAATTTGATTAGGCGTAATTTAGTGATTTTCAAATACATGAACTGTTGAAGACTCGTAGCTTAGATGTTTGCATCTTTTGATCCTCCTTTCGGTTACGATGTGCATCTTTTGTTGCCGTTATCTGATAAAAGAAGGGACTTTCTGTAAAATGCTAAGAAATAGGGTTCTCTCCAAAAAAATACTTCTCCTTTTCCCTTTTCTAAATTTTCATTTTTAAAAATATTTTCTTTCTAAAATATCATTTTTAAATATTTTACTCAAACAATGAACTCTTATTTGAAACATTTTGTTCCCTTTCCGATGATTTCTTCTTCTTCTTCTTCTTCTTCTTCACTTTTCTTCTTTTGTCTTCAACATTCAGATTCAATTGCGATTTGCGTATCCTAAATTCAAGTTGTATTTGGATATGTAAAACTGCTAATCTTGCACTTTTGATATTGAAATTTTCGTATTGGATTATGTAAATTTATTCATTCAAAACTCATATTTAATTTTGATTCTCAAATTTGTGTAAGACATTGTATGATTCTATTTTATTTGGTAATTATCAGTTTTTGTTGTATACAAATTGTTTGTGAACATATCTATATATGAACTTTTTGCTCTTTGACATGAAAATTGATATTTAGTTAGATATTTTATATATATTTTTTTCAAATCATAGGTTTAGTCCTCGAGTTTGATTAATTTGGAGAAAAAACTACAGTCTCAAAAATGATAGGAGATCTCAAAACTCGAAAATATCTATTATATACATTTAGGGGTATTCATCGGGTACGGGTTCAGGTCAACCCGATCCGAATAACTTGAAACACGAACAATATCATATATTCCAATCTTATCTTACTCTATAAATAATTCGGGTTCGTACCCGAATAACCCTTAAAATTTCGAGCTCCACCCGAATAATTCGAACAATTCGAATTTATTTTTAAAATTATTTTTCTTTTATTTTAATTTATTAAAAATGAGGTTTGGATCGGGTCAATCCGATCCGAACTCAATCCATTTCATGAAACAGTGCGTTTTAGAGGAGAATATTTTGTTTTCGGGTTAATGAGGGTTTAACCCGATCCGAATCCGAACAACCTCCAAATTTTCAATCCTACCCAACCCTAACAACCCTAATAACTCTACCCCGATTTCCTGTTCAGGTAGGGTTGGATTTGAACACCCCTATATACATTAATTAATATCGTATACTAATGCTAACGTATATTAAAGTTCAGAGAATGAATTTCACATCTAAAATATGGTATACCAATTCATAGGCATATCAAAATTCAGAAAATAAATTTCAATTTTGAAATTTGGCATGATAAATGAATTGGTATACGTTGGCATACCAAAATTCAAAAATTAAATTTCAAACTTGAAATTTGGTATATTTTGGTATACTTGTATACCAAAATTCAGATAAAAAATTTAAATTTGCAATTTAGTATATCATTTTTATATTTTTACTCTAATACCATCTAAATGTAGATTTAATATTTGAATTTTGAGCATCAAACATCAATTTCATTATCATTACACGACACAAACCACTTTTAAAATTGCAAAAAGTGTTTCTACACGATGGGTTATGTGAGCATAAAGACACAAACCTCATTTTTATTGATATTCCTCGTTAAATATGGTGTGTATAAATTAAATCAAATATGGTTTTGTACCTTAATGTTGAATAGTAGGTTTTTATTCTCTTGTCATGAGATCAATTATTACTATTGGCCTAATTTTTATTTTCAGGCAATTGTTTTCCTTTTAGTTCTATTTTTGAAGTTTTTAGTTTTATTTTTGAAGTTGCTGTTGAAAATCTGAAATTTTGATTTTTGAGTTTGATTTTCGTTTCTTCACCTCCTTTTGATGATTGTTAAAATTTCCTTTTAGTTCTATTTTTGAAGTTGTTATTGAAAATCTGAAATTTTGATTTTTGGGTCTGATTTTAGTTCTTCATCGCCTTCTAATGATTGTTAAAATTTGTACAAATTTTAGTTTGATCTATAAGTTAAATGATAAATCTATTGATTTTAGTTTGATGTATTTGAAAAAAAAAAAAGAACATATCGATATTAATTACAGATTTTGAATTTATTAGATTAAATAATTTGGAAATCAAAAAATTTAGAATTAAATGGATGGTGGAGCCTGTGTTATAATAGGGTGGCTTTGAAGGTATCTTGGATATATTTTCAGACAACGGAATTGATAACTATGAAAAATATATTCTTAAAGGCCCAATTAGTATGGCTCAATAATATTTGATACGGCCCAAGTTTACTAGCAAAAAGGCAAAGCGTGAGATGGAAGATAATATAGGAAAGCGTGGTGGTTTGACCAGATTGATGGGACAGTATGTCCTATCAACCCCATTGGCACAAGTCAACGCCCATACTCTCCATTTACTTTCTATCACATCGTCGCTCACCTATTCTGACTGTCGGTTATCACCCCCAAGGTACTCAAGTACCCCTCCAAATAACTCTTATAAATAGCCTAAAAAACGATGGCTCCAAGTATTGAAATTCTGAGACTTTCTCTCTCTTTTTAAACATTCTCACTTTAAAGCTAACAACAAAACAACACAAAAAAAACTAACTAATTCTAATTTTTAAGCTTCGGAGTGCCTAATGCCCTGGGTCCAATTGGACACCTCCTTCTTGCAGGTTCTCACAAGATAAATATATTTTAAGTTTTATCATTTGGTGCTTTCGTTGAGAGCTATGGCGGATTCAAGATCATATGAACATGCAGCTCATGGAGAGCGTAGTTGCAACAACCAGAACAGATCCAAACCTTCAAGGCTAAGAGAAAGATCTTTCAAATCACCAGTCGGAGGTGACCCCCTCCTAAATTTCGATGATTTGGTTGCACGACAACAGGAGAACGTCCCTATTACTGTAGGTGACATGCGTGCTGTACTTGATCACTTCACTGAGAGCGTAGTCCAAGCCTTGAAAACGGAAAAAATGTCCAAAACTTTCAAAGGCGGTCAAGAAATAGATTTAATGGCCGAAGACTACGGAAGAAAAAGGAATAGGGAGATTTCCCTGAGAGAGCCAAACACTCATGATGGGAGAAATACAGGTACTAGAATCATGAACAAACACGGTAAGGGGAAGGAAGCGATGTTTTCGAATAGAGATACTCCTCATATCCCCAGTAGATCGTATGCTTCGTCTTTTGATGAGCGGGGAAGATGTGCTCCCAGTCACCATTGCTTCCAAAGGACAAAAGAAGAGTTCACTCCAGCGGCAATAAGCAGCAAGTATGAATGATTTAAACAAAAGCTTGAAAGGTTTGAATTGGCGGAGCCAATGAGAGGGATGTCTGAGGGGAACACTTACAGCGGCACCTCCCCTTTCTGCAGGAAAATTGTGGAGTCTGAGCTGCCTCCCAGATGGAGAGATATTGCGATGAGCAAATATACAGGTAAAACTAATCCTGCCATTCACCTTGCGAAATTTTTGACTAAAGTGCAAGTCTATACCTTCGAGGAAAGGATTGCCTGTAAATTTTTTCCAACTACCCTAGGAGGGAACACTTTGAAATGGTTCCTCGGACTCCCTCGTGCATCAATCATCTCCTTTAAGCAACTCAAGGAATTGTTCTTAACGCAATTCCATATGTGAACACGCGCATCAAAGTCGGTTATTGACCTGTGCAACCTTTACCAAAGAACAAATGAAAGTCTCAAAGATTACATCGTTCACTTTCAAGCTGCAATATCAGAAACAGGGGATTTAAGTGTGGAGCTGGCATCAAATGTTTTGGCAAAAGGCATCGTGGATCATCCATTTGTCGAATCACTGACGACAAGGCCACCAAGTAGTTTTTCCGACCTAATGGATAGGGTCAGGCAATGCATCCAGCTAGATGATGCTCTCAGATCCAACAGAATCGGGGAAAACTAATGTAATGGACAGATTGCGATATTTAGATGGTCGGCCATTTAATAGAACCCCTGCTTCCGATCGAACAGCAGCGAAGCTGAAATGGTCGGTCTTCTCGAGGATTTAAAAGAAGAAAAATGAGAACAAACGGAACAAACCTGACCGCCGCAATAGTCGGTCGACTGGGACTTCCACCCCTATCAGTGTCGATTCCTTCCAAATGCCATTGAGTGCCAAGAGAAAATATGGGAAAACTAATCGACTCAAAATGGCCAAGTAGGAGGAGAAGCAATGGAGGCCGCGACAAAAGTCATGAGCTATGTCACGCAGACTGGATGCTTGAAACGATGAGCAAAAAAGCTCCTGTAAGTCGTCCAGCGAGAGAAAGGAGGTGACTGGTTCAAACAAAACTACTAGCATGAAAAACCAGATCAACATGAATGAATTGAAGAGATCAGGAAGCAACAACAAATCAGGTGCAATTGTTACAATTTCAATTTTTAAAAGGCATCTGTATTAAATTTGAATGTTCTCTCATTCCCCTATAGTAAGTGCTGGAATAACAATTTATCTTAGCATTACTTGTTTTGCCATTTAAAGATATATTTTCAAGTGACAGCAATAAAAAAGGAGGGAGGCTACAACATACAAAATGCTATTGAAAATGTCAACATCATGACGCACGCAAAATAAGTGTCTCCACAAAGTAAAAATAACTTAAAATAAAAAAAGCGGGTACATGTCCAAAATTTGCAAATTTAATATTTATCATTTGAGCAAACTTATTAATTCTCCAGCAAACCGGTTTTTTGGATCGAATCATTTTGCTGTCAGGAGCTCGAGATAAAGGCCTTGAAGGCCTATAGACCTCACCCCGATTAGCTGTTATAATGCCACCGCCAAGAGCGAATCGGATCGGAAGATCATCCATCGCCAAGAGCGGATCAGATCGAAAGACCATCCATCGCCAAGAGCGGATCGAATGGAAAAATTCCAATCGGTCGAATTATTCCGAAAGCTCGGATATGGTTATCTCTCCGTCAAGAGCGAATCGGATCGAAAGACCATCCATCGGCAAGAGCGGATTGAATAGATAATATCTCTCCGCCAAGAGTGGATTGGATCGGAAGACCATCCATCGCCAAGAGCGGATCGGATGTGATTTTTTCTACCGCCAAAAGCGGATCAAATGTGGTTATCTCTCAAATAACATAAGCAACCGTAAAGCAGATTAGTAAATATTTATAAAATTATTTGCATAATAAAATTGCAAAAAATTATTTGTAGGATAAAAATCAGAAACGGGTAACTCTCCATGAGCGGGTAACTCCCAAAGACAAGGTATTCTCCAAACGGATAACTCCCCATAAGCAGGTAACACCCAAAAATAAGGTATTCTCCAAATGTATAACTCCTCATAAGCAGGTAACTCCCAAAGACAAGGTTCTCCAAACGGGTAACTCCCAATAAGCAGGTAACTCCCAAAATTATCGAGCCTTCGATCTCAAAGATTGAATTGCATAGAGGGGGACTAACGATAATACCCAAGATAAAATTGACCATAAGGCCGGCTCATTAAAATCCCACGAAGAGGCCTAAGGGGATGGGGGATGAAGGCCATGGCGCCTATAAACCCCTCCCGAGCAGTCATAACTCCATCACTAGACTCGATGTCCATCCCGAGTGTGAAATAAGAAAGCTCCCCCTTATCATAAAATTCATCTGCTAGGTTGGACACTATTCTTGAATCCAAGTTATAGGACGCCTCAATCCGATCTCCATTAACCTGGTTACCAGGTTCGACGTCCATCCTTATGATCGGCATCGCCATTTTAATTTCAGTCGGGTAAAAATACCCCAAATAGGTAACTTCCTGCAAGCGGATAACTCCCTTGAATTTTTAGAATGAAAATTCCCTATTTGGCACAACCTATCTATGATGGTTTGATGCTTATCCTGAGCTCAGGATGTGAAGGAAACTTGCACCCGTTCAGTCTTCATCAATTAATTTGCTAGATTTCATGCCTATCCTGAATCCAAGATGCGAAAAGCTGAAACGATGAAACATCATCTGTTGTGTCTGATGTAATAAATCTGGGTCACAATTATTGACTGAATAGTTTGTTTGAACATTCGATTGTATTGAGCAACTGTTGATAGAATTGTATACCAATGATTGAAAAGGCAAACCGACGTTCAGGGAGTATTTTTCTTTAGATGATTTCATACATTCTTCATGATTGACTTACACGGTTTCCCCCTGTCAATTTAATATTTTCCTCTCAGCTGATCTTATGATGAATATTGATTGAAATAAGAATTACAGTCTACAGATATGACCGAGAGGAAGCTCCACTATTATATATGAATAATTCTTACAAAGTGGGGACAAAATCATTAAAGCAAAAAGCTACGCTTCTATATTTACTATTTCTACATCAAAAGAGGGCCATGCAGTAGCTTTAGCGGGATATCAAGAAGATTCTGCTGTTTTTCCGAAGGCATTCTCTGTTAGAAGAAAAGTTGCAACATCGAAACTGATCTCCGCATCGGTGTTCGATCAAGAAGATGCAGATTCTTGAGGGATTCTGTAACTGTTTTAGTTGATCCATGATATCTTCCTTTTAGGCAGAAAGCCCTTCCTCAAGCTTCTTTCTCTGCGCCATCTCCTTTTTCAGGGCAGCCTGTAATGAATCTCGCTCCCCGCATAAAACATCACGCTCGGACTTAGCCTTGGAACATTCAACAGATAGATGGCCCACATCACCTTTGAGATGATCCACTTCTTTCTGCCGAGCTTTCAGATCCTGAGAAAGATGGGCAAACTCCTCTGTTGGCTTTTTAACTTCCGATCGAGCAAGCAGGGACTCCTTTCTCGCCAAATCGTATTTGGCCTCTGCTTCCCTCCTAGCCAGATCAGAATCTTTCCATTTTTTTTACAAAGGTCAGTTACGCCGTGCAAGCGCAAACCCCTTTTTATCACCTGAAAATTAGATAAGTGAGAGAAGAAAGGTTGGGCAATCAAAAGGATAATGGACCACAAAATGAATTTTTGTTTATGAACAAACATTTTGAAAAAATACCTCAAGACTTTGCCGTTGAAAAAGGTTGCATTCTTGGGGCAGTATGTTGGGATCCTCCATTGCCTTAAAATCATCCTCTTGGAGCATGTCTTGGCACAAAAAGCTTGTAACTGCCCTGTTTTCAATGGACCATCCATCGCCAAACTGACCTTTTAGAATTTCTTCCAGTAATGCGGCATGCCTTTCAACAATTCTTGCAGTAACGCTCTTAATGGACTCTTTTTGAAGTGGCTCCTTGCCTTTGGCAGCAACCCTAGCACCTGCAGCAGCCACTAACTTAATAGTTTCTCCCTTAGCTCCCTCTTCAGCTCTCCTTTGTGCAGTTTCACCTCCTAAGAGCACATTGATTTAGCTGACCCCGTTTGAGGTAGTACGGGATGCCCCTCTTCTGCATCAGTTTCGTCCCTTGATAAAAGATGCGATAAGGAGCGCTGACCCCCTGATAAAGGCTGATCAACGGTAGGCATTGGAAAAAGATGAGGGGGACAGGAGATCGAAGCACTGGCGAAAGGCGTGGAAGCCTGCACTTTTGAAAAGGACACAAGTCCTCTTTTTCGATTTTCTCTCTTTCCTAGCTGCACGTTCTGCTTTCATTTTTTCCTTAGCTTGGTCGGCCAGCCGTTTAACAATATCGTCTCCCTTAGCCATCACACCTGCAGTCGCATTGTAAAAGTAAAAGATAATTACTCTCTCCAGTTAATGTAGACTTTATAAACATGCAATGCATGATGTTCAATATGCATTTAGCTTTAACGTTCATGATCTGCGTCAATGTCGATGTCAGAGTCTGAGGATCCAATCAAAGTACCAAGAAGATGGTTAGAATTATATGGTTTCCCATGTCTTCAACATCGATCTCCATGTAATGTAATAATGTTATGAAAGATGAAGAAAATTAAACGGCAGGAATTGCCCACTTACTTGGGTAATTTGATATCCTTGTGAAAAATGCTGAAATCTTCAGATCCTCTGAGTACGAAGCCCGAAAAATTTTTTCATAGAAAGGATAAAAAACGGACTTTGCAAAGAGAATTCGGCAAAGTTTTATTAAGAATCATGGAAAAAAGGGTATAAGAATCACCTATTTATAGCCGCAAAAACTTCTAAAACTTTCCAAACGCCTTAAAAATCGAATAATCGCCACGCGTCTCTGAGCCATCATGACAGTTCTGGAAAAAGAGGCATCGCCCTCGACATGCGCATCGATATTAAATACATAACAGTTGATGTGAACAAGCGTGACTTATCAAATTCAGGCCAATTTGAAAACTCCCACCAAAAAGACCTCATGATATGGTTAATCTAAAATTTAGAAAAGACAGGTGTAGGCACGTCAAACGACAAAAATGGAAAGCTCACATCAAATTAGGAAAACCCCCTATAAAGTCCCCTCGCAGGGCAGGACGTTCCTAGAAGTTAGAATATCAAAATGCCCAAGAATTACTGAGTATAATTATGTAATGATTAACATCCAAAAAAGAGAATGTCTCCTATTTTTTCTTCATCCCTGGAAAAAAACATATGTTTTTTTATTTGTTTTTAGACTTTGTTTTTGTTTGCAGGTTTTTTCTCTTACTCTAATCGACTGAAATCCCGACTGATGAGTAATCCAAGTCCGATCGGACCTCCTAGTGTCGGGAATACGAAACAAGATCTCATACCGATTGGTTGGATAGCAATTCATCGCCTATAATCAACTAAAATATCTCCTGAAAAGACAATCTCCATAAAACAACTAAGGGCTTTGATCAATCGGCCCGTGTTGTCAAAGTTTGCTAGGCTCGACATAGCTAAAGATGTGAAAGTTGGAACCCATTTGCTTGCGAGATAAGTCCTCCTGTTAGGCTTGATGTTTATTCCGGGCTAAGGGCACGAGTCACCAAATCCTCAGAGTAATATAAAGATCGAAAGGTCATTCGCCATGTATGATTCTCCAATGAATGACCGATCGGATGGTATTTCAGTCAAATTAAAAGATTGAAAAGTCACCCATTACGCTTGAATGGAAGGTATATTTTTTAAACTTCGGTCGGATCAAGCGATCACCGATCCAAGATGGTTGGGCACTAGGATGCTCAAAAAATGCATTAAAATTTAGAAAGTATTCTTCTTATTCAAAACACATTAAAATTTAGGAAGTATTCTCCTTAATCAAAATTACGTATTCTCTATATGGGATCTTCATATATTGTCAATAATGTTTTTCTCATCAGTTATTTTCATGATAAATTTCGCTTAAAATGAGAATTGCAGTACAAAGACATAATCGAAATACAAATCGAATTTCATATATGAAGAGTTCTTACAAAAAAAAAACTATGTTTCAGAAACTTCATCGGAGCCCAATGAGTCAGAGGCAATAATCTGACGATAATGTAAATCTTAAGGTTAATACCGAACAAAATCGGACGTGTAGACAACTTTGATGATGATGATTTTCCTTATATTGGTGTCAATTGGCCGACTGGCGATGAAGTAATGGGAAAGTGCACAGAATCTGGCCAATATCATAGTATAAAATTGAAGCGCGCTGAAAGAGGCATGGTCCAGAAAGTTGTTTTGACTTCCCATAACAAGAAAAAAACTCATGGTATATTGCCACTACAACCATGCCTGCAAATGGTGAGTGAATGGTTTACTACTCTCACCTCCAAGCGTTCCCATATTCTTCACCATGGAATTTGGGTGAATCATTGTAAATACCTTTGCAGGAAGATCATATTGTAAAGGGATTTCAATCACTTTCTCCTCCGTGAGTTTCGAAGGGCGAGCCACGATCCCATGGTTTTCAAAGCCTCAATAAAACACCAATCTATAGACTTTATGTCACTTGAAGCCATTTCTGATAAAAAAAAAGAAGAAGAGGCAGGAGATATTATAAATAATGAATTACTTGGTTAATCTCGCTGAAAAAGCATAATAAGAGTTTTGCGCTTTTGCCAAGGATGGTTGAAAAATAAGATAAAATCACCCTAGAAGCCATCTATTTATAGGCTTCAAGCTTTTAGAATTCTCCAATCACTTCTCTGCTGAATAATCGCCACATGTCTCCAATCAACAAAATGCATAGCGGAGAGTGAAGCGTCGCCCTCGACGCATGAGCTAGTGTTAAATGCATGACAAAAAATGAAGCGTCACCCTTGGCGCATGTGCAGGCATTAAATGCGTAATGGTTATCCAAAATTGATGGATGTAACTCCTCAAATTGGACACTTCTCGAAAATTCAAAAATTTCGTCAAAAGAACAAAATAGCACCTCGCCCGATTGGACCTGTTAGAGGGGAGACAAGTGATAAATATGGAAAATACATTCTTAAAGGCCCAATTAGTGTGGCCCAATAACATTTAGGACGACCCAAGTCTACTAGCAAAAGGGCAAAGCGTGAGTTGGAAGATAACACAGGGAAGCGTGGTGTCCGACTGAACTGATGGGACAGCCTGTCCTATCAACCCACTAGAACAATTCAACACCCATACTCTCTATCTACTTCCTGTTATATCGCCGCTTACCTACTCTAACTGCCGGTTATCACCCCCCAAGGTACTCAAGTACTCCTCCAAATAACTTCTATAAATAGCCTAAAACATGATGGCTCTAGGTATTGAAATCCCGAGACTTTCTCTCTCCTTTTAAACATTCTCACTCTAAAGCTACTAACTTACACTTTGGAGTGCTAACGCCTGGGTCTGATCGGGCACTCCTTCTTGCAGGTCCAACTGTCCGACCAGCCTTTCGACTGCCAGCTCTTCTTCTTACAAGATAAAGATTTTTGAAGTTTTATTAGGAATGTTGGGGCCAATTCGAATTTGATTCGAATTCGACAATGCACACTCCCACTTGGCAGGCCTAGAGTTTGGCATGCCACAGAATTAGCCGATAGCTAAGCCAACCCTTTGT
>JBBPFJ010001207.1:0-19689 GCA_037975025.1 Excoecaria agallocha
ACATCGATTAAGATGCTTAGCATGCCACACCTTGGTATGATCTTTATACAACTTAGTATTCTCATAGGCATTGATCCTCAATTCTTCTAACTCAGTTAATTGAAGTAACCTCTTCCTACCAGCTTGTTTCATATTTTTTACCTAATAGGCCTTATGTTCAAGCTTTACCGACGAGTGACCAGACTTGCCATAGATAAGTTGATAGGGGGTAACACCTATAGGTGCCTTAAAAGGTTGTTTTATCTACCCAAAGAGCATCATCTAGCTTCAATGCCCAATCTTTCCTAGATGAAGAAAACCATTTTTCCAAGATCCACTTTAATTCTTTCTTACTCTCTTCTACTTGACCACTAGTTTGAGGATGGTATAGAGTAGGCCACCTTGTGTGTCACTCTATACAATAATATTCCAAAAATAGGAACCTCTATCACTAAAAATTGCTCTAAGAGTACCAAACCTAGGAAAAATATCCTTCTTAAGCATCTTACTAACTACTTTGTCATCATTAGTGAGAGTAGGCATTGCCTCTACCCATTTAAATACATAATCTACCATAACCAAGTGACATACTTGTTACATAAAAAACTAGTGAAAGGACCTATAAAATCAATCCTCTAAACATCAAATATCTCTACTTCTAATACTCCCTTTAATGGCATCTCATGCTTCACAATTATATCACCCATCCTTTGACATTTATTGATACGGATCCAAAAGGGCTATCTTATGCCATTGAAGAGGGGTAAACCTTATAACTTTCAAATGGGTGTAAATGGAGTCCAAACACATACATTTAAGATCCAAATGTCATTGGGGCGTGCTCAAATTTATAGGAGGTAAATTTGGTGCTTTACCATAAATTTTGGGCTTATACAACTTTGGACTTAAATTGTACAAGTCATGTGCTTTATTTAAAAGTTACATGACTCACTTAAGTTGTATTATTAATGGGCTAGGCGTGTGGGCTTTTTTTTGGACTTTGTTTAGTTAGTTTGGTTATTTATTTTAGTCTTTCTTTTGGGCTTTCATTTTAGGCATATAAGGTTTATTAATTAGTTTTTGTTTTAAGTGTGTTTAAGACTTATTTGGACTTAATTGGCTTGTAAAAGCCCAAGGAAAATTTGTGTAAGGCCATATGAGTATTTAAATTAGGGTTTTAAAGAGTGAATTAGGGTTAGCCACCTTATAAATAGGCTAACCTAGGTTGTAAACATAATGATTGAATCAAATTATAAATTTTTTGATTGTTTTCTCTTAGCTTAGCTAAAATTCTTTAAAGAGATTGTGAGATTGCTTGCTTTCTTTTCTATTGCATTAAGAATTAGGATTACTTATCAATCATTTGATTGTGGCACTTTTTTATTCTTTTTATCCCGATTATTTGCATTTCCATTCATGTGTTGTTTGGGGGTTCAATAGGGATGGTGTTTATCTTCTTTTCATTTTGAGATCATTCAAGGGGTTTCGGGTTCTTCAACCTTGGGGTTTTGCATCATACAGATCCAAGAGGGCTATCTTATGTCATTGAAGAGGGGCAACCTTATAACTTTCAAATGGGTCTAAATGGAGTTCAAAACACATAAAATATAAGATCCAAATGTCATTGGGGCATGCTCCAATTTATAGGAGGCAGATTTGGTGCATTACCATCATTTTTGGGCTTATACAACTTTGGACTTTAATTGTACAAGTCATGTGCCTCATTTAAAAGTCACATGACTCATTTAAGTTGTAAATGTGGGCTTAGGCATGTGGTCTTCCTTTTAAAGGAATTATTTAGTTATTTGGGTTATTAGTTAGTCTTTTATTTTGGTTGGTCTTTTATTTTGGGCTTCAAATTCGTCACTTTACTTTAGTTGGGTTTTTAAGTAGTTGGTTTAGCCTATTTTAGGTAGGATTTTGTGTTTTAAAACCTATTGGACTTATGTATACCCATTCCCTTAGGGTTTGGAGGCTATAAATAGGTTATTATAGGTTGTAAACTCAAATATTATATAATCAATTTATAAAGTTTTTGAGAGTTTTCTCTTGGTTTAGCAAAAATTCTTTCGAGAAATTGTGAGATTGCTTGCTTTCTTTTCTATTGCATCAAGAATTAGGATTTCTTATCAATGATTTTGATTGTGGCATTTTCTTATTCTTCTTATCTCGATTATTTGCATTTCCATTTACGTGTTGTTTGGGGGTTCAATAGGGAGGGTGTTTATCTTCTTTGCATTTTGAGATCAAAGTGTATGTTCAAGGGAGGGTGTTAAACAATGATATGAAACCCCAAGGTCACATTCACTCGTGTTTCTCTCAAAATTTGGCTTTTACCCTCTTAAAGTCCTCTCACTCTCTTGCCCTTTTCTTCTCAAGCTTGCAACTTCAAAATTACACTTACTTTTGGCTTTGATACCAAATGATGCGGAACCCCAAAATTAAAGAACCCGATACCCCTTGAACATACACTTTGATCTCAAAACGCAAAGAAGATAAAACACCTTCGCTATTAAACCCCTAGATAACACATGAATGGAAACGCAAATAATCGGGATAAGAAGGAATAAGAAAATGCCATAATCAAATGATTGATAAGTAATCCTAATTCTTAATGCAATAGAAAAGAAAGCAAGCAATCTCACAATCTCTCTAAAGAATTTTAGCTAAGCCAAGAGAAAAACTCTCAAAAGTTTATAAGTTTGATTCAATCATTATGTTTACAACCTAGGTTAGCCTATTTATAAGGTGGCTAACCCTAATTCACTCTTTAAAACCCTAATTTAAAATACTCATATGGCCTTACACGAATTTCCTTGGGATTTTTACAAGCCAATTAAGGCCCAAATAAGTCTTAAAACACACTTAAAAACAAAAACTAATTAATAAAACCTTATAGGCCTAAAAATGAAAGCCCGAAAGAAAGACTAAAATAAATAACCAAACTAACTAAAAAAAATCCCAAAAAGAAGCCCACACACCTAGCCCATTAATAATACAACTTAAGTGAGTCATGTAACTTTTAAATGAAGCAAATGACTTGTACAATTAAAGTATAAAAGTTGTATAAGCCCAAAAATTGATGGTAAAGCACCAAATCTACCTCCCATAAATTTGGGCCACACCCCAATGACATTTGGATCTTAAATTGATATGTTTGAACTCCATTTAGACCAATTTTAAAGTTATAAGGTTGCCCATCTTCAATGGCATAAGATTGCCCTCTTGGATCCGTATCATTTTATAACATCTTAATATGTAGGTTATAACATCCCTAAATGAAGAAAAGCACTAAAAAACCATATTGAAGTACCTTAGAAGTTGTCTTAGAGGTACTAAAGTGAAACACCAATCTCCATGAAGTGGCAATGCTTCAAAAATATCTTTAATCTCATCTTAGGGAACACACCTTTTTAATTAATCCATCAACACAATCTCTTGTAAAGCAATGGCTCTTCCCTGTAATAAAAACCAACAATCATACAAAAACCTTTTTCCTTTGTTTTATAATCCAAACTATATAGAATAAACACCACTTACTAAATAGTTTTGCAATATTAGAAAACCAAAGGACTTCCTTAGATGCAAACACTCAAAAGATGTTCACCATGAAAACTTTTATCTATAGGTACACCATCATCATACATCTTTAATCCTTCTTAATCTAACCTTGAAAAAATGATCTACCACAAGGTTCTCCTTTCCTTTCTTATCTCTAATCTCCCAATCAAATTCTTAAAGCATCAAAATCCATCTCAAAAGCCTTAGCTTTACATCCTTCATACTTAAAAGATACTTAAGGGCAACATGATCTGAATAGACTATAATCTTTTTGCCCTACTAAATAAGCTCTAAACTTATCAAATGCATAAACTATAGCCAATAACTCTTTTTCTATTGTGGTATAAATTGACTTAAGCTGCATCTAACTACTTACAAGCATAAACATATCACATAAGGCTTACCTTCCTTTCTTTGCCCCAAAAACTACCCCTACAGCAAAATTGCTTGCATCACACATAATCTCAAATGGCACATCCCAATTAGGTGACCGCAAAATAGGTGCTAAAACTAGGGCTTTCTTTAATATCTCAAAAGCATAAAGGAAAGCTTCATCAAACACAAAATCTACACCATTTGCTAAATGATTGCATAATGGCTTATCTATCTTAAAGAAATCCTTAATAATCTCTTATAGAATCCTGTAAGGTAAGGAAACTTCTAATGTCTCTTACACTCTCTGGAGGGGGGCTATCACCTCCATCTTTTGCTCTATCCCACTCCTATCCTTCTACTTAAAATAGAATGACCAAGAATAATAGCCTCTTGAGCTATGAAGTGTCATTTTCTCCCAATTGAGCAACAATCCATGTTTTATGCACCTATCAGGAAACTTCAAATGGATTCTCTAAACAAATAGTTTAAAGCTAGCTCCTTAGACACCAAAAATCATCCATAAAAACCTTCAACACATTAATTAATCAAATCTCTAAAAATAGAAAACATGCATCTTTGAAAAGTAGTAGGGGCTTTACATAAACAAAAAGGCATACACCTAAATGCAAAAAGTTCTATAAAGACATGTAAATGTAGTTTTTTTCTTGATCTTCAAGGTGAATAGGTATTTGATAAAAAACCACTTAAATCGTTAAAGATAGGAAAAATGCAAAAAAATTAGCTAACCTCTCTAAAACTTGATCAAGAAAAGGCAAAGGAAAGTGATCTTTTACCCTTATTCAACTTCCTATAGTTTGATACACATACATCATCTCGTGATAGTTTTTAGTAGGAATCAAATCATTAGACTCATTTTTTAACCACCATCAAACCTCCCTTCTTAAGAACCACTTGGACGAGGTTCACCCATTTGTTATCACCTACGAAATATATGATACCATTATCTAAAAGCTTAAATCACTTTCCTAGCTACTTCTTTTGAGAGTTGGATTCAAATGCCTTTAACCCTGAATTGAAGGCTTAGCATCATCCTCCAAAATAATTATATACATACAAATCTTAGGGGCTAATCCCTTTTTAAATCATTAATAAAATAACCAATATCATTGTTATGCTTTAACAAAACATCTCTTAATGCATCTACTTGATCATTGGGCAAAGATGAATTAACTGTTAGTGTAAGCCCTAGCCCCAATGCATTGTTATAAAAACACTTAAGTTAATAAATGAGGCATTTGTTTTATCTATTGTATTCCTGTGGCATATCAAATGATATAAACTATCCAAGAAATGTTGTTTTCAGTTTAAGTTATCATGTGTGAGGCATATGGTTTGTAAGACCTTGAAACAATTAAGAATTCATTCTAAATATCCCTAGTCAGTCATAGTTATGGGGAATAACAAATGAATTAAGACTGTATGCTCTCTCTGATAAGTTGAGTTCTGTCTTACGGATGATAAGGGACTATAGTGTCAATCAGAGATCATAGATACATGTTTAGAACATGGTATCTAGATTCGATCCATTCCTAGGAACATTACATGGTACAAGTCATAAGTGTTTCTCATGTCCCAAGTTTTTGCATTAGAGTTCTTAGACCTGAAATCTTTATGAAACTTTTTTTATGAATTATTGTATACTTTGACATACACCTAAAGTACTCATAATAGGATGACAAGTATGGGTATGCACTAATTCATGTTAGAGAGCATGAGAGAAGTGAAGGGATTACCCCTCTCGATAAGAGAGAAAATATCATCAGCCACTTGATCAGTGAACTAAGAAGTGTATAGCCCTACCGAGATGAAAATAATGAGAAATCATTATTTTATCTGAGAGTTCAGTGTCACTGGAATATCAAGAAAGGAATTAGTATATATAAGAATGACTAGTTTTCATGCCTTATATTAATTCTGATATTTTATGGGTAAGGGACTATGCAAAATTGCATTAGGTCACTAAATGTCATTTGTATTTTCATTTAATTTTGGAATGCTATAATATCTTTCTAGAGAATATATATATAGCCTTTGAATTAATATATTAATTCATTGCCAATATTAAATGGACCTATAGGATCGCACATAAAGTATTGGGCTTAAAATATTTAAAATAGTATATTGGGCATTAATTTGGGTTTTTATTTAAAGTCAAATTAATGTATGTAACAAGTATTAAAATTTGCTTAATGGACCTTGGTCTATAAAAGAGAGGAATTCGGCCCACAAAATTTAATTTTTAATTAATTAATTATCTTGACTTTATTAAATTAATTGAGTATTAAATCCTAATAGCATTTGAAATCAAAATAAAAAACACCTAATTAGGAGAGAGTGTAGCCGAAATTCAAAGGGAATATCCTAGTGAATTTCGCATGTGCACAATCCCTAATTAAGTGATGGATTTTTTATTAAATGTCTTATGCCATTTTAAATTCATTTGAAATTAAAAACTAATAGGATTTAAATCAATTTAAATGACTTAATTAGGAAGTAATGTAGGCTAAAAATAATACCTAAAATTAAGGGAATTTCAGCTACAACAAACTTCCTAATGTAGTGATTATAAATTGATTAATTATTTTTAAACCGAAGAGACAATTTCTCTCTCTAGTGCCGCCACTCTCAAGAGAAAGAATTCTTTCTTCATCTCTTGTGTTCTTGGGCAGCATAGCAACCAAAGAGAAGAACAAGATCAAATATTGTGGCTTCAAACCATTCCCATTGCCGAATACACAAAAAATAGGCACTCTCAGTTTTAATTCATCTTTGTGAGTGTGTTTTATGTGTGAAACTGAAGGGATATCACATGGTATATACATAATGATCAAGTAGCAAAAAAAATAAAAATTTGATCATACATGCCATGAAATATACAAGAAAGAATTGAAACATGCAATTTTAGGGTTTTTGAAAACTTACAAGTTTAGATGCACTTCAAAACTTGATTTTGAAGATGACCTGCAAAATAAGAATGGACTTATATGCCCTTAGATCTTTGATCACCAATGCCAAAAGAGCTGCCTTTATGCCACTACTCTCTATGCTCACACACACACTAGCAAGGATGGCTTTAAAACCTAGAGTGCTAGCTCTAATCTTTGTGTATTTTGGCAATGGGTATTAAACTAAAGATGCAAGACCTAATCTTGTTTCTTTCTAAGGTTCACCAATGGCTACCCAAAATCAAAGAGAAGAAGGAAGAGTCTTTTCCCTTGAGAATGGCAGCTTAGAGAGAGAAAGAAAACCTAATTGGCAAAGGTTACTTCTTATCTATATATATCACTTAGCTTAGGATTTTTTGTGTATGCTGAAATTCACTAGCATTTAGGTAGCAATTTCAGCCTCCATCACTTTCCTAATTAAGTGGTATATCTTGATTTAGAGACATAATTGGAATATAAATTTAAATTAACTTAATTATCTGAAGATAAATAATCAAATATCTAAAGATAAAATAAATAAGAAATTTTACCATTCCTTTTTGCCGTGTTTTTTCACTCTTCATGGGCCAAAGTCCATTTAGCAATTTTTAATACCCATTATCCATATTAATTTGACTTTAAATAAAATCCCAAATTAATGCCAATACACTATTTAAATATTTTAAGCCTAATGCTTTGTGTGTGATCCTATAGTCCATTTAATATTGGCAATAAATTAATAATATAATTCAAGGCTATATATATTCTCTAGCAAGATATTATAGCATTCCAAATTAAATGAAAATACAAATGACATTTAGTGACCTAATGCAATTTTGCATAGTCCCTTACCTATAAATATCAGAATTAATATAAGGCATGGAACTAGTCATCCTTATATATACTAATTCCTTTCTTGATATTCCAGTGACACTAAACTCTCAGATAAATAATGATTAATCATTATTTCATCTTGGTATGGCCATACACTTCTCAGTTCACTGATTAAGTAGCCGATGATATTTTCTCTCTTATTGAGAGGGGTAATCCCTTCACTTTTCTCATGCTCTCTAACATGAATTAGTGCATACCCAAGCATACTCATATTTGTCACCCTATTATGAGTACGTTAGGTGTATGTCAAAGTACACTGTAATTCATAAAGAGTTTCATAGAGATTTTAGGTCTAAGAACTCTGATGCAAAACTTGCACATTAGAAACACTTATGACTTGTACCACGTAATGTTCTCGTTAATGGATCGAATCAAGATACCATGTTCTAAACATGTATCTATGATCTTTGATTGACACTCTAGTCCTTATGATCCATAAGACATAACTCAACTTATCAGAGAGAGCATACTATTCTCAATTCATTTGTTATTCCCATAACCATGACTGACTAGGGATATTTAGAATGAAGTCTCAATTGCTTCAAGATCTTACAACCATGTGCCTCACACATGATAACTTAAACTGAAACAACATTCTTGGATAGTTCTATCAATTGATATGCACAGGGATACAATAGATAAAATAAATGCCTCATTTATTAACTTAAGTGTTTTATAACAATGCATTGGGGTTAGGGCTTACACTAACAATCTCCCACTTGCAGTAGTCCCAATTGGGCATAGCCCTAATACCGAATGCTCTTAAATGAGCTTCGTACAGATTTGGATGCAACTATTTTGTCAAAGGATCTGCTACATTGTTTTCACTTGATATCTTGCTAATCTTGACATCCCACTGATCAATGATCTCTCTGATCAGGTGGTACCTCCTGAGTATGTCTTTTGATTTCTAGTGTGACTGGGGCTCCCTAGCTTGTGTGATGGCCTCGTTATTGTCACATAAAATTTCTAATGGATCTAGGATGTTTGGGACCACTTCTAATCTAGAAATTAATTTTCTAATCCCAACAGCCTCCTTTGCAACCTCACTCGCTGTAATATACTCAAATTTTATAGTTGAGTGGGCAACAGTCTCTTGCTTTGAGCTTTTCTAGCTGACAGCACCACCGTTCAAAATAAAAACAAAACCAGATTGTGATCTTGAATCCTGAGTGCTGGTCTAAAAAGCAACATTGGCATAACCTTGTATGATAGAGCTCTTCTTGACCACCATACACCAAGAAGTTATCCTTACTCCTTCGTAGGTACTTTAAAATCCCCTTTATAGCAGACCAGTGCTTTTCACCAGGGTCTTGCTGAAACCTACTAGTTATACTCAGTGCATGAGCAACATCAAACCTAGTACATAACATAGCGTACATGATAGATCCAATAGCATATGCATATGGGATCCTAATCATGTTATCCCTCTCCTATTTGGTTTTTGGACATTGTTCTTTAGTCAAAGAAACTCCTAAAGCTAAAGGTATGTACCCTTTCTTTGAGTCTCCCATACTAAAATGCTTTAGTACTTTGTTTATGTACTTTTCTTAACTTAGTCCCAAAAGCCAATTCGATCTATCTCTATAGATTTGAATACCAAGTATTGTCTCGGCTTCACGTAAGTCTTTCATTGAGAAACACTTCCCCAACCATTGCTTAACCCTTTGCAATGTTGGAATGGAATTCCCAATGAGAAGGATGTCGTCCACATATGGGACCAAAAATACTATCATGCTCCCACTAACCTTCTAGTACACACAAGGCTCATCTTCATTTTTTCTGAAGTCAAATTCTTTGAAACCTTCTTCAAAATGGAGATTCCAAATTCGGGATGCTTGCTTTAATCCATAAATGGATTTTTAAAGCTTACAAACCCTCTTAGGATGCTTGGGATCGAATAGCTGTGTCATATACACATCCTCAAGTAGATTTCCGGTGAGGAAAGCAGTTTTTCCATCCATTTGCCATATCTCATAGTCATGATATGCAACTATGGCAAGCAAGATCCTAATGGACTTGAGCATGACTACAGGCGAAAAGGTCTCATCATAGTCTACACCATAAGTTTGCTGAAAATCTTTTGCTACTAGTCTACCTTTGTAGGTCTCATCAGCTTTGAGTTTAAATAGCCACTTGCATTCAATTAGCTTAGCACCTTCTGGTGGATCAACCAAGGTCCAAACCTTGTTATTGTACATTGATTACATCTCGAATTTCATTGCTTCAAGCAAATTTTTTGAGTCAGGGCTCTCAATAGCTTTTCGATAGGTAGATGGATACTCACGATCTACTAACTCAATAGTGTCACTATCGATGATTAGAAATCCATATCTCTCAATCTCCCGATGTACCCTACCGGACCTTTTAGGTTCTTATGTAATGGGTTCTTGTTCCATAACTGGTTGTGAACTTGATCCTATTTCCAACTCATCCTCTATAGGAGTTTGTGGCACTAGAATTTCTCCAAGTTCTACTTTACTCCCACTGTCTTTCTTGAGAAGGAATTCCTTTTTCATGAAATAGCCTTGCAAGCAACAAACACTTTGTTCTCGGCTTGTGAGTAAAAGTACTATCCCTTTATTTCTTTGGGATAACCCAAAAATAAGTAGACAGTAGATTTGGACCCTTGTTTGTCAGATGTTAATTTCTTAACATGTGCTTCACAGCCCCAAATCCTGAGAAATGACATATTGGGTTCTTTCCCAGTCCACACCTCATATCGTATCTTCTCAAGTGCTTTAGTTGGAGTACGGTTCAGTAGAAATGCAACAATTTCTAATGCATAACCCCAAAAAGAGACAGAAAGATTAGCTTGACTCATCATCGATCGAACCATGTCCAATAGGGTTCGATTTCTCCTTTTGGACACACCATTCCATTGTGGTGTTATAAGATGAGTGAGCTATGAAATAATTCCACACTCCTTCAGATGACCATCAAACTCTTGGCTTAAGTATTCACCACTTTAATCTGATCAAACGGCTTTTATACTTTTGCCAAGTTGGTTTTCTACTTCATTCTTAAACTCTTTGAATTTCTCAAAAGTTTCAGATTTGTGCTTTATTAGATAGATGTATCCATATCTACTGAAGTCATATGTGAACGTTACGAAGTAGCTAAAACCACCTCTAGCTTGTGTACTTAATGGTCCACACACATCGGTGTGTATTAGTCCCAATAAGTCACTAGTCCCTTCACCTTTCTTGTTAAAAGGACTCTTTGTCATCTTTCCATGCAAACATGGCTCGCATGTGTCATAAGATTCTAAATTGAATGACCCAAGCACTCTAGATTTGTGGAGTTTTAAAATGCTTTTTTTGTTTACATGTCCTAAACGACAATGCCAGAAGTAAGTAGGGTTCAATTCATTTGATTTAACCCTCTTTGTATTAATGTTTTATATGGACTCTTTGTTTTTTAGATCAAGGATATAAAGGCCATTTTGTAATATGGCATTTGTTAGTGTAAGCCCTAGCCCCAATACATTGTAACGAAACACTTGAAATTAATAAAATGAGGCATTTGTTTTATCCTTTGTATTCCTGTGCATATCAATTGATAAAACTATCCAAGAGTGTTGTTTCAGTTTAAGTTATCATGTGTGAGGCACATAGATTGTAAGACCTTGAAACAAATGAGACATCATTCTAAATATCCCTAGTCAGTCATTGTTATGGGAATAACAAATGAATTAAGACTAGTATGCTCTCTCTGATCTTATAAGTTCTGTCTTACGGATCATTAGGACAAGAGTATCAATCAGAGATCATAGATACATGTTAAAGAACATGGTATCTGGATTCGATCCGCTCATGAGAACACTACATGGTATAAGTCATAAGTGTTTCTCATATGCAAGTTTTGTATCGGAGTTCTTAGACCTGAAATCTCTATGAAACTCTTTATGAATTACTGTGTACTTTGACATACACCTAACGTGCTCGTAACAGAGTGACAAGTACGGGTATGATTGGGTATGCACTAATTCATGTTAGAGAGCATGAGAGAAGTGAAGGGATTACCCCTCTCGATAAGAGAGAAAAATATCACCGGCCACTTGATCAGTGAACTGAGAAGTGTATGGCCATACCGAGATTAAATAATGAGTAATCATTATTTATCTGAGAATTCAGTGTCATTGGAATATCAAGAAATGAATTAATGTATACAAGGATGACTAGTTCCATGCCTTATATTAATTCTGGTATTTATGGGTAAGGGACTATGCGAAATTGCATTAGGTCACCAAATGCCATATGCATTTTCATTTAATTTGGAATGCTATAATATCTTGCTAGAGAATATATATAGCCTTTGAATTAATTTATTAATTCATTGCCAACATTAAATGGACCTATAGGATCGCACACAAAGCATTGGGCTTAAAATATTTAAATTAAGTATTGGACATTAATTTGGGCTTTTAATTAAAGTCAAATTAATGTATGTAATGGGTTATAATATTGCTATTGGGCTTTGGTCCATGAGAGAGAGAAATTCAGCCCATAAGGTTTAATTTCAATTAATTAATTATCTTGTGTTAATTAAGTTAATTGAATATTAAAGCCTAAAGGAATTTAAATTAAATTAAATCACTTATATATTTAATGATGTGGCCGAAATTCCAAGAGGGAAATCAAGGAATTTCGGCACATGCTATATATATTTAAATTAAGTGATTTCATTTATTTAAATGTCTTATGTTTTATTTCAAATTTGAATTTAAATTCAAAGGAGTTTAATTCAAAATGTATTACTTATCTTTAGGAAGTGATAGAGTTTGAATTAATTATCTTAGGATAGTTGAATTCAGATTAATGACTTGCCAAAGGATAAGCATATATATTAAAAGAAATAAAACCCTAAACCTAATTTTTTTGTGGGATGAATAGTAACTCGTGAATAGTGACTCTCTCTCTCTTAATTCTTTTGTTTAATTTTTCACAAGGAGAAAGGATTGTTCCTCATTCTCTTGTGTTATTGAGCAATAATAGCAATCTAAAGAAGTACAAAATCAAGTTTTGTAGCTTCAAACTATAACCCTTACACAATACCGAAAAAGAGATCTAGCAATCTCGTTTTTAAGCCGACGGTGTAATTGTGTGTGTGAGAATAGAAGGAGTGGCGCAAAAGGCTATTCCTTGGCATTGGTGATCGAGATCTAAGGCGGACAAAGCCATCTTAGTTTCTGGTCATCATTGGAATAAAAGTTTTAAAAGGCATCAAAAGTTGTAAGTTTGATAACCCTAAAATTACATGTTTCGATTCTATCTTTGGATATGTATGGTATGTATGATAAAATTTTTGTTTTTCCGCTGTGCTATCATGACTATCATACCATGTCATATTCCATCATGGTGGTCAAGAAGAGCTCGTCATACAAGGTTATGCCGATGCTGCTTTTCAGACCAGCACTCAGGATTCTAGATCGCAATCTGGGTTTGTTTTTGTTTTAAACGGTGGTGCTGTCAGCTGGAGAAGCTCAAAGAAAGAGACCGTTGCCGACTCAACTACAGAATCTGAGTATATTGCAGCAAGTAAGGCTGCAAAAGAGGCTGTTTGGATTAAAAATTTCATTAATGGATTAGGAGTGGTCCCAAGCATCCTAGATCCATTAGAAATTTTCTGTGACAATAACGGGGCCATCGCACAGGCAAAGGAGCCCCGGTCACACCAGAAATCCAAACACATACTCAGAAGGTACCACCTGATCAGAGAAATCATTGATCGTGGGGACGTCAAGGTTAGCAAGATAGCAAGTGAAGACAATGTAGCAGATCCTTTGACGAAACAGTTACGTCCAAATCTGCACGAGGCTCATTTGAGAGCGTTCGGTCTTAGGGCTATGCCCAATTGGGACTAGTGCTAGTGGGAGATTGTTAGTGTAAGCTCTAGCACCAATACATTGTAACGAAACACTTGAAATTAATAAAATGAGGCATTTGTTATATCCTTTGTATTCCTGTGCATATCAATTGATAAAACTATCCAAGAATTTCGTTTCGGTTTAAGTTATCATGTGTGAGGCACATGGATTGTAAGACCTTGAAACAAATGAGACATCATTCTAAATATTCCTAGTCAGTCATTGTTATGGGAATAACAAATGAATTAAGACTAGTATGCTCTCTCTGATCTTATGAGTTCTGTCTTACGGATCATTAGGACAAAAGTGTCAATCAGAGATCATAGATACATGTTAAAGAACATGGTATCTGGATTCGATCCGCTCATGAGAATACTACATGGTACAAGTCATAAGTGTTTCTCATATGCAAGTTTTGTATCAGAGTTCTTAGACCTGAAATCTCTATGAAACTCTTTATGAATTACTGTGTACTTTGACATACACCTAACGTGCTCGTAACAGAGTGACAAGTACGGGTATGATTGGGTATGCACTGATTCATGTTAGAGAGCATGAGAGAAGTGAAGGGATTACCCCTCTCGATAAGAGAGAAAAATATCACCGGCCACTTGATCAGTGAACTGAGAAGTGTATGGCCATACCGAGATGAAATAATGAGTAATCATTATTTATCTGAGAATTCAGTGTCATTGAAATATCAAGAAATGAATTAATGTATATAAGGATGACTAGTTCCATGCCTTATATTAATTCTGATATTTATGGGTAAGGGACTATGCGAAATTGCATTAGGTCACGAAATGCCATATGCATTTTCATTTAATTTGGAATGCTATAATATCTTGCTAGAGAATATATATAGCCTTTGAATTAATTTATTAATTCATTGCCAATATTAAATGGACCTATAGGATCGCACACAAAGCATTGGGCTTAAAATATTTAAATTAAGTATTGGACATTAATTTGGGCTTTTAATTAAAGTCAAATTAGTATATGTAATGGGTTATAATATTGCTATTGGGCTTTGGTCCATGAGAGAGAGAAATTCAGCCCATAAGGTTTAATTTCAATTAATTAATTATCTTGTGTTAATTAAGCTAATTAAATATTAAAGCCTAAAGGAATTTAAATTAAATTAAATCACTTATATATTTAATGATGTGGCCGAAATTCCAAGAGGGAAATCAAGGAATTTCGGCACATGCTATATATTTAAATTAAGTGATTTCATTTATTTAAATGTCTTATGTTTTATTTCAAATTTGAATTTAAATTCAAAGGAGTTTAATTCAAAATATATTACTTATCTTTAGGAAGTGATAGAGTTTGAATTAATTATCTTAGGATAGTTGAATTCAGATTAATGACTTGCCAAAGGATAAGTATATATATTAAAAGAAATAAAACCCTAAACCTAATTTTTTTGTGGCATGAATAGTAACTCGTGAATAGTAACTCGTGAATAGTGACTCTCTCTCTCTTAATTCTTTTGTTCAATTTTTCACAAGGAGAAAGGATTGTTCCTCATTCTCTTATGTTATTGAGCAGTAATAGCAATCTAAAGAAGTACAAAATCAAGTTTTGTAGCTTCAAACTATAACCCTTACACAATACCGAAAAAGAGATCTAGCAATCTCGTTTTTTAAGCCGACGGTGTAATTGTGTGTGTGAGAATAGAGGGAGTGGCGCAAAAGGCTATTCCTTGGCATTGGTGATCGAGATCTAAGGCGGACAAAGCCATCTTTGTTGCTGGTCATCATCGGAATAAAAGAATATTAAAAGGCATCAAAAGTTGTAAGTTCGATAACCCGAAAATTGCATGTTTCGATTCTATCTTTGGATATGTATGGTATGTATGATAAAATTTTTGTTTTTCCGCTGTGCTATCATGATTATCATACCATGTCATATTCCATCATGGTGGTCAAGAAGAGCTCGTCATACAAGGTTATGCCGATGCTGCTTTTCAGACCAGCACTCAGGATTCTAGATCGCAATCTGGGTTTGTTTTTGTTTTAAACGGTGGTGCTGTCAGCTGGAGAAGCTCAAAGCAAGAGACCGTTGCCGACTCAACTACAGAATCTGAGTATATTGCAGCAAGTGAGGCTGCAAAAGAGGCTGTTTGGATTAAAAATTTCATTAATGGATTAGGAGTGGTCCCAAGCATCCTAGATCCATTAAAAATTTTCTGTGACAATAACGGGGCCATCACACAGGCTAAGGAGCCCCGATCACACCAGAAATCCAAACACATACTCAGAAGGTACCACCTGATCAGAGAAATCATTGATCGTGGGGAAGTCAAGGTTAGCAAGATATCAAGTGAAGACAATGTAGCAGATCCTTTGACGAAACAGTTACGTCCAAATCTGCACGAAGCTCATTTGAGAGCGTTCGGTCTTAGGGCTATGCCTAATTGGGACTAGTGCTAGTGGGAGATTGTTAGTGTAAGCCCTAGCCCCAATACATTGTAACGAAACACTTGAAATTAATAAAATGAGGCATTTGTTTTATCCTTTGTATTCCTGTGCATATCAATTGATAAAACTATCCAAGAGTGTTGTTTCGGTTTAAGTTATCATGTGTGAGGCACATGGATTGTAAGACCTTGAAACAAATGAGACATCATTCTAAATATCCCTAGTCAGTCATTGTTATGGGAATAACAAATGAATTAAGACTAGTATGCTCTCTCTGATCTTATGAGTTCTATCTTACGGATCATTAGGACAAGAGTGTCAATCAGAGATCATAGAGACATGTTAAAGAACATGGTATCTGGATTCGATTCGCTCATGAGAACACTACATGGTATAAGTCATAAGTGTTTCTCATATGCAAGTTTTGTATCGGAGTTCTTAGACCTAAAATCTCTATGAAACTCTTTATGAATTACTGTGTACTTTGACATACACCTAACGTGCTCGTAACAGAGTGACAAGTACGGGTATGATTGGGTATGCACTGATTCATGTTAGAGAGCATGAGAGAAGTGAAGGGATTACCCCTCTCGATAAGAGAGAAAAATATCACCGGCCACTTGATCAATGAACTGAGAAGTGTATGGCCATACCGAGATGAAATAATGAGTAATCATTATTTATCTGAGAATTTAGTGTCATTGGAATATCAAGAAATGAATTAATGTATATAAGGATGACTAGTTCCATGCCTTATATTAATTCTGATATTTATGGGTAAGGGACTATGCGAAATTGCATTAGGTCACCAAATGCCATATGCATTTTCATTTAATTTGGAATGCTATAATATCTTGCTAGAGAATATATATAGCCTTTGAATTAATTTATTAATTCATTGCCAACATTAAATGGACCTATAGGATCGCACACAAAGCATTGGGCTTAAAATATTTAAATTAATTATTGGACATTAATTTGGGCTTTTAATTAAAGTCAAATTAATGTATGTAATGGGTTATAATATTGCTATTGGGCTTTGGTCCATGAGAGAGAGAAATTCAGCCCATAAGGTTTAATTTCAATTAATTAATTATCTTGTGTTAATTAAGTTAATTGAATATTAAAGCCTAAAGGAATTTAAATTAAATTAAATCACTTATATATTTAATGATGTGGCCGAAATTCCAAGAGGGAAATCAAGGAATTTCGGCACATGCTATATATTTAAATTAAGTGATTTCATTTATTTAAATGTCTTATGTTTTATTTCAAATTTGAATTTAAATTCAAAGGAGTTTAATTCAAAATATATTACTTATCTTTAGGAAGTGATAGAGTTTGAATTAATTATCTTAGGATAGTTGAATTCTCAGATTAATGACTTGCCAAAGGATAAGCATATATATTAAAAGAAATAAAACCCTAAACCTAATTTTTTTGTGGGATGAATAGTAACTCGTGAATAGTGACTCTCTCTCTCTTAATTCTTTTGTTTAATTTTTCACAAGGAGAAAGGATTGTTCCTCATTCTCTTGTGTTATTGAGCAGTAATAGCAATCTAAAGAAGTACAAAATCAAGTTTTATAGCTTCAAACTATAACCCTTACACAATATCGAAAAAGAGATCTAGCAATCTCGTTTTTAAGCCGACGGTGTAATTGTGTGTGTGAGAATAGAGGGAGTGGCGCAAAAGGCTATTCCTTGGCATTGGTGATCGAGATCTAAGGCGGACAAAGCCATCTTAGTTGCTGGTCATCATCGGAATAAAAGTTTTAAAAGGCATCAAAAGTTGTAAGTTCGATAACCCTAAAATTGCATGTTTCGATTCTATCTTTGGATATGTATGGTATGTATGATAAAATTTTTTGTTTTTCCGCTGTGCTATCATGACTATCATACCATGTCATATTCCATCAGCATTGCCATATGAAATTCCTTGGCGATGAATATGAATATTGCCATTATCAATACCAAAATCAAATCCATCCATATTCAAACAAGAAATTAAAATAATGTTTTTGCTCATAGCAGGCACGCAATAACAATTTTTCAAATCTAAACAAAGTTCGGAAGGTAAAGTGAGTTGATAGTCGCCTATCTCTATAGCAGCAACTCGTGCTCCATTCCCCACACGGAGGTCCACTTCATTCTTCCCAAGTAACTACCTATTTCTTAACCCCTGCATATTTGAATAAATGTGAGAACCACAACCGGTATCCAATACCCAAGTGGTAGAAATAGAAAGGTTAATTTCAACAAAAAAAAATACTAGAACTGCATGCCTTGGCTCTATTCTTCTTTTGTTCTTCTTTGAAGAGAGCGCAATTCTTCCTCCAATGCCCTAACTTGTTGCAATGGAAGCATGTGTTCTCACTCTCCTTGAGCTTTTACGCCTTGGGCTTGGGTTGGGCCTGAGGTGCACTCCTACTAGACTTAGGCCAAGCCAGGTCATACTTAGGTTTTGCCTTTCCTTTCCCCTTTCCCTTAGTGGGTTTCTTCTTAATACCCCCTTGAACCATGAGTATAGGATTAGTCTTTTGAATGTTCTCTTTAGCATTCTTAAGCATCCCATAAAGATCGGTGATTGTTTTGTTCATTGCATGTTATAATTCATGACAAATGGATCATAATCATCAATCAATGAATCCAAGATCAAGTCAGTGGCCAATTCTTTTGGCACTTGTACCTCAAGTTTCTCAAGAGTATCAAGATACCCTTTCATCTTGAGTACATGAGTACTAATGGGAGTACCCGAAGCCATCTTACAAAAAATCAAGGCCTTTGTTTTCACGACTCTCTCATGATGAGCTTGCTCTTGGAACATCTCCTTGAGGTGCACCATGATCGCATAAGCCTTTTGGTCTATGAATTACTTTTACAAATCAGGCACCATTGGAGTCACTCTTCTTAGTCTCAAAAGTTTCCTTTTGAACTACAGAGGCATTCTTAGCAGGTTATTTGAGCAAGGGTGCATAAAAAACATACGACTTCTTCTCTTGCTTGAAAACTATTCTCATGTTTCGAGACCAGTCTATGAAATTTGTGCCATTTAGTTTGTCCTCTACTTGTTTCTACCCTATTCTCTCATTTTCATTGAAATCATTCAAGCAACTAAGCGATGATTTATTATGGTTAAGTAAAGGCAACTAAGTGTACAACTTTAAGGTAAATAATTTTTATTGAATTTCATCTTCTTCTTCTCCTTCTTATTTTCATTTTGTTAAGTTAATGGTAGAGTAAGGTTCTGGAAGTTAATGAATGATGATGTTGGTTGTAAAGGAGAAGAGGAGGGTAGAAACAAGTAAAGGAAAAGTAGTTGCAAAGGGTAGAGAGTAAAGGGATTTCGGCCAAAGGTATGGGATCTAGGGCTTTCCCTATTGCATGTTCATGTGTTTACTGGAACATGTTGTGTTTGACTTGAAATCTTGATGAAGTAAAAGAGAATACAAGTTAAGAAAAGTATATGAAGTTATAGTGTGATTTCTCTGACCTATTTACCAAAATTATAGTGTAAGTTGAAATAGAAACCTCAAAATGTAATAATTCAAATTTCTATAGTTACAAAAGACATATACCTACAAAATCAAAGAAGGAATCTAGCCCTAATTCTGACTCTAAATAATTCTTATGATTTATT
>JBBPFJ010001208.1:0-19677 GCA_037975025.1 Excoecaria agallocha
TTAGGCAAGACATGTTCAAATGTTATTTGTGAATAGTCCCCAGGGTTTTTGATTAACATTTGATGTATAGTTTGAACACTTTGGTCAAAATGGTAGTCTATTGTGATGAAAGAACCCCATATATTCCCATCAAGTTTACACTTCTTCCTTAAATAATAAAAAATGACATCTATGTGCTACAAATAGTGTAAAAAAGACCAATATAAGATATAGAGTTATAACAAAAAGTGAAGACAGTTTATTATATTTTGATAACACACAAAGTTCGCCTTTTTTTGAAAAATTGAATAGTTTGTATTCATCAATACTTAATAGACAAGTATACATTACTGAATCTGTCATTTCTTGTCCGGGATACACCAATGTATACCACCATATTTTCTCGTTAACACTAAGAACTCCAAATTCAAAAGAATCCTTTAATCGTCTGTGTTATGGACTATAGATCTTGTCTTTGTCCCTTCAAAAAAAGGAAAAAAGAAACTATATAAACTATAAACGTTAAATGAATCATGATGATGCAAACATAAACAAACTTAAGCAACGATCAGAATAATGCAAGATTGCTCAACCAATTTACCTGGCCGTCTTTTTAGATATAATGCCAGTGTCGAGCCATGCATTGAATTGGTTTAACTTCAATATATCTAGGTGCCTTTCAACAATTATATTAAAAGGATGATCATTTCTTTCTGCAATCCCTTCATGCTTGTATGTTAATAACGATTCTCTCCTCAATGACACTCCCAATTCATACTTCTAAAATTTCACACAAACCATGTAAAAATTTTACATATAAATTAGTTGTAGTAATATAGCACAAACTACTCATATCATATGCAATGTAATGAACTTTTAAAACATTTAGGTAAAAATTTTATAAATAATCAACTTACAGTTTTATTTAAATTAGCATTTGTTGAGCATCCCCTCTTCTCTTGCTGACCTTGATCAATCTGCAATTCCTTGTTTTCTTTAAGTACATCAACATAATGTTCATGATCTCAAGTAGAAGTTGTTCCCTTTGGTTCTTCGGATGAAGTCGTCTGAGCACCCCTAATGACATTTAAATATATGGGTTAACACTACTGTTTTATTTTTAAAATGAGGAAGCATATGTTATCTAATGATCTTAATATATTACTTTAGTTGAATCCAAAATATCACGTAGTACTCAAATCAATATGGCATGTGCGATGAAGCTAGAAACAATTTATAAAAATGCGATGAATATAAAACTTACAGTTTTATCGAAATTAGCTTCTGTAGATTCTTTCACCTTTTCATTTTGATCCTGGTCTATTTGTTTGCCCTCTTGCTCCTTAAGGTGATCAGTATCAGGTTCGTAACCCTCATCACCAAAATTTTCCTTTGCTTCTTCAGCAGAAATAGACACAACACCCTAATGAATGTTTAGAATAACATGTTAAAATAATTGACCTATCTTAATCTAAGAAATCAACATTATGCAATGACCCTGAGTATTTTACTAGTTGAATCCAATATATCACTTACTACTCAAATCAATTTGGCATGTGCGATGAATATAAAACTTACAGTTTTATCAAAATTAGCTTCTGTAGATGCTTCCATCTTTTCATGTTGATCCTAGTTTATTTGTTTGCCCTCTTCCTCCTTAAAGAGATTAGCATCAGGTTCGTGACCCTCATCACCAAAATTTCCCTTTGCTTTTCCGGCAGAAATCGACATAGCATCCTAATAAATGTTTAGAATAACATGTTAAAATAATGGTCCTGTCTTAATCTAAGAAATCAACATTATGTAATAACCTTGAGTAATCCACTTAGTTGAATCCAATATATCACTTACTACACAAATCAATTTGGCATGTGCGATGAATATAAAACTTACAGTTTTATCGAAATTAGCTTATGTAGATTTTTCCACCTTTCCATGCTGATCCTGGTCTATTTGTTTGCCCTCTTTCTCCTTAAGGAGATCAAGTTCTGGTTTGTGACCCTCATCACCAAAATTTCCTTTTGCTTCTTTGGTAGAAATCGACACGGCATCCTAATGAATGTTTAGAATAACATGTTAAAATAATGGACCTGTCTTAATCTAAGAAATCAATATTATGTAATGACCCTGAGTAATCCACTTAGTTGATTCCAAACTCCTTAAGTAACAAATTATAAATAAAAAAACTTAAATGTTTTGTAAATTCTTCTAATATTGAGCATCCCTCCTTATCATGCTGATCTCGATCAATCTGCATATCTTCTTCCTCCTTATGTAGTTGGGCATGATGTTCATAATAATCTTCATCATCTTCATTTGCAACAATTTCTTCTGTTTTGACTCTCAAATATGACAGAACACCCTAATGACATTTAAATTTATATTTTAAAATAATAGATGTGCATTTAATATAAAAAGTAATACATTGCTCAATAAGCACAAAAAATTACCTTAATGGTATCATCGGGTTGTGGGTTTTATGGATATGCATTAAGAGCTTACTCTAATTTGTACATTATAGCCATTATTTTTGAAACATTAGATTTGACAGTGGAAATGTCTTTTTTAATAGTATCAACATCATTTATGATACTTGAGATATCCTTCCTCATTTCCAATTGAATTTCAGACAGTATATGATTCTCTTTCGTCATGTTAGCTTTTGCCTCATTCTGTTTGAAATTTTCTTTGCTCTCGTTGTCATCATCTGGATGAGGAATTTGGTGAGGAGACCCGATAGGATTTGTGGTATGTTCATCCTCATGCTCGTCATCTGGGTCTTAAGTCAAGTACATGCCCTCATTTACTTCATCACCAAAAACTTCATCAACAACGATATTCATCAAATTATAATCACCATTTCTTCCTTGGATTTGCTAGACAAGGGTGCAAATATTTTGAAAACTCAACTAAAACAGATGATAAACATTGAAAATTATGTAATTTAATCATTTACTAGTATGACATAAAAAAAAACCAAATTTAAAAATGCATTGTATTAAAACATGAGGTAAATGTGGCAACTGAACTTTAATTTGTTTCAAAATTGTTGTAACTTTGGCTAACCAAATATAATGTCTTTACTTATATGAATAAATGCTATTTAGTTCTTAAAAAACATAACAGAGTGTTTAGACAAATAGGATAAACAATATTCGCTTTGCCCAAATGAATTACATATTAATTTTTATGCTTGAACACATTTTATCGAGATTACAAACATGATTGAAAACAATGCATTGACTTTGTAAGCATGATTGCATGGTAATGAGTTTTCTAAATACATTACACTCGATTTTTGGCCTTAGAATGTGATAGGTCTATTAACATAATAGAATAAACTTTATTTATTATGTGTGAAGGCTTAACATTACATATCAAATGTAATGAAGTCTATATATACACACAATGTAATGCAAAATAAAATCAAATTTAAACAAATATCATAACACCGAAAATGAAGAAACTACAAATAATTCAAGCAAGTCACCTTTTTGTTTGAACAAGTATTTGTTGAAACTCCTCCATTGTGAATAATTTTTTATTTTCCATCTCAAGATTCCGGGTTGCTTGTCTCCGCAATCCTCTGCAAACCTCGCATTAACTTTATAACAACATTTGAAGAACCAGGCTTTAAAGGCCAGTGAAAAACCTTGCAACCTATAAGATGAGGGTATCCCCTTACGAAAACTTCCTTTAAGGCTTTGGATTGTCATGTTGAATGAGTCTCGGCCCTAAGGATATTCATTGTATAATTTGCTGTCAACAATTGCAATATCCTCTGGCCTCACTCGTCTAGTCTTGATACTACCATAATAAAGCTGTGAACAAAATAGAGTATGGCCAATTTCAGTCCGTCCTCATCAGACTCCCATTCTCCTTTCATAAAAATATCTTTAACTAAATCCGTCGTCACCTTTTTTATTCCTCCAAAATATTTATTACTAAACTTAGAAGCTTCGTTACATAAACGTTTTTTATTCAAGTCTCCTTCACACCTCAAATCGGTAAAATAGGCAAACTCTGTTAACCCAAACTTTAACTTTACATCATTCACATTCACCCATAGTTGCTGCCTGTTATCAGTAACAATTTCTCTAAGCAATAGTGAATGAATGAGTTGCCCTTGAGCAGCAACTTCGAGCATATCCAAAAAGTAGCCAAAACATGTTGCTTTGAACATCATTATTTGATTATCATTCAACATCTCTTTGATTTTTGCAATTGCTTTAAAATCCATGCAAAAGCTTACTTTGCATACATCATGGTCTTTGCTAACTTTGTATAAATCTTGAACCTAATTATAAGATACACAACATATCACAATTTTAACCTAAAAATGTTAGATAGCAATCACTTTAAAAAAATAAGCATTTTTTTATAACCAAGGAATTTAGCATTTTGAAGTCAGTGAAATTGCAAATTTCTTTTCCACAAATAAACATAAAACATCAAAACATAAATATAAAAATAAAAGAAGATAATAAAAAAATTACCTGCTTTTTCCATTGTGGCTTAATTAATTTCCTCATTATCTGTTAAAGAAGCAATGTATTATCAGAGTAAATGTCATGAAATTTATGATTAACTTTGATTTATTATAAGCATATCAGTGAATGCCAAAAGATATAATAACAAAACAAATGATACTTACAAAATCTATAATAGTTTGAACAACCAAAAGTGTCTATAAGATTAGAAAATTAATCATATAAGTAAAAACCACAAATGTTTAAAGACAAACAAATTGAAGCAGTTTTATTCACTTGTATGAAATGTATACAGTTTGCCTAATTAGATCAATTAAGATTACATTCAATTCGTATGGACACAAGCGTATACTCCGCAATCACAGCTATGTATACGCTGTAGTCGGTTATGTAATACACCGCATTCAAATTTGTTCCCAAAAATATAATATAACATATTCAGTTTCTCGATTCATTATTTTTTCACGCATCATGTTTACATGTTAGAAAGTAAAAATAGACTAAGTTAATAATAAACTTGTTCAGTCCATGATACTGAATATGTGCAAACAATTATTAACTTTTTAAAAAAAATAAAAAATAAATTTAATACACTTGTTCATTTAGAAATTGGCTTGGTTTAACAAATATGACACACCAAACCAAAGCAAGTTTTGAATTTTATTTTTAATTTTTTTAGAAAATAGAAAAAAAAAACAAACACACACACAAGCCATAATGGGGAAACAAATTTAACATTTTAAAAAAACAATAAATCAAATGTATAATATGAAAGCAATCAAAGCAACCTTGGATCTGATGATGGCTTGAAATAGCAAAAACTCCCCAGTGCCGGTACGACGGCAGTGAAACCAATAGTTGAGAGAGAGTATTTACTAGATATCAACAAACAACGATACGTGAGAAAAACAAAAACAATACAGGAGGGATTAAGCAAATGAGATATACGACGCCGATGATTAGCAATGATAGATGGAGGGAGAGTAAAGTTTTCTAGAAATGGAGTAAGTGAGAAATAGAGGCTTAGGCAGTTAGATATATGTTCTCTTTTACTTTTACATATGGCCATATTGGTTCATATTGTCATAGACACCAAGGGGTATTTTTGTAAAATAAAAATTTTTATTAATTATTTTATTACATAATGAAAAAAAATTCCAAGTGTACAAAAAGGCTAATCTACTTCCATCTCTTTCATCTTTTTTAATTATTCAACTTTTTAGTCTCCCAACTCCACAATCAACTGTCTGCACACTATCCCCCATAAAAAGACTTTCACATTCAATCGTATGCTAACTATCCCCCATAAAAGGACTTTCACATTCAACCGTACGCTAACTATCCTTATAAATCAACGTCTATTCTTATCTTTGCTCTACATGCCTAACTTTTATTCTTATCTTCCATCTCTAAACAACTTGCAAGGCATGGCAGGCCTTATAAGGAACCCAAGGCAAGGCAACATATTTTGGTTAACCCTTGATTGTCCGACAGGATCATGGGTAAGTTTATGCCTTTTTCGCTCAAGTTAATATTTTCATAAATTTCTTTCCTTATTACTATCTTTTGTTTTTTTTTTAAATTACGTTATCAACCAAACAAACCATAGATTCTTTTATAAATTCGAATGCTTGTAATTTGCAGAGACTTCCAAATCGAGCAATCCGTGCTTTAAGTCTACCATTGAAAGAATACATTATTGTTCGCGTGGGTGAAAAGCCATTCCATTTATTTAAATTCAAGACAGTATACCAATCTGTTTTAGATTATCACTATATTTCAGAAGGTATCAAGTGAATATAAAATCATTACTCACTGGTCTACCCCATAAATGTTATGATGTATGAGTTCAATCCATTTGGATTTAAGATCCGAATTTGGTGTGACTCTAAAAGTGAAATAGAATATGGTAGGCCACCAAATGATGCAGTCTTTAAAGACAACGTGACATGGCTGAAAAAAATTTTCAGTTAGGGACAACATTGAGAATTTTCATGTGAAGATAACTGAGTTCAAGTGGCTTTCTAAGGTGGTAAAATTTCTTTAGAATTCTAAGTTATCTATTTCATATGTTATTTTTATGATTATTCATAATTAATCATTAAAATGCCATCATTTAAATGCAATTTATACCAACCCATTTTGCAAAATACCTAGGCACGATGAAAAAGGCTGTGTAAATGTGGTGCATGGAGTTAAACTGGTATTGGACTGTGGAGTATACTACTGTATTAGGATTGGATGATGAAGTCGTTGGTGGATAATTCGATGCCAGATTTAGTACGTTTATAGTTGGGTTTAGGGTACGTCTTTGTGACACAATGGAATTTATATTTTTTTATGACGATGACGATTATGCTATGATTTTTGCATCAAACACCAAGCCAACTCGGTCTCGATTTTGAATGTTGCCATGTTGGTTGTGGCCATTATGTAAAAATTAAATTTTTATATATATTAATGTATTAATTATTTAATTTCTTCGTCATCAATCACAAAAATGTTATTAACTTATTTTCGATTCAATATAGTGGTTTACAAATGAGACAATTCATTATTGGAAAAATGCGATTACAATGTATTAAAATAAGTTTACGCTGGAGTCGGTTTTAACAAAATTTTGCTATTGTTTATGCCGTATTCGGTTTTATATTATAATTAGATAATTTTTTATTTTTTGTTTTCTTAGTTTTTTTTCTTTTCACCTGGGATCCAGGGTGTTAATACATTAGCTTGACATTACATTTATCAAACTTATTATCTCAGAGACGAATATGATTATTTTGGTTATCAATCTGTATTCGGTTTCTGCCTAAATTAATTCAATATATTCAACATTCGTATTAGAAAAATAATTTAAATTGAAAACAATGAATTCTTATTTGTTATGTCATTAGTTTTGATGTATTCGGTTTGGCATTGTAATTAGCATATATATATATATATATATATATATATATATATATATATATATATATATTTTATTTTTAGATACGGTCTTTCAATACATTAGATTGACATCACTATCACCAAAATTATAATTACAATGGCAGACATGATTAATCGGGTTTTAAGTTGTATTTGGTTTCTGCATAACTTAATATAATATAATCAATATTAATATTATCAAAAATTTAATGTTGACAAACAATGTATTTCGATTTTTTATGCCATTATACCCACTGTATTTTGTAATGAGCAGTATATTTAGCTTTATGTTTGGATATTTAGCACTTTCATTTGATCCAGCTTGTCAATACATTATAATGACATCAGTAAACTCAAAATTATAGTTGCAGAGACATACATCATTATATTCGGTTATAAATTCATATAATAATAATAATAATAAAATGTAGAAACAATATACACAATATTTGTTCATATATATGCATCTACATATTCAATCCTGTTTGCATTCAGTGTACTCATCTTCGTGATCACTTTTAATCATTCTGCGTTGCGTATCCCTTCCGTATCGATATAACAAAAGTCCTAATCTCCTCCTATAATTATTTGCATTCAAATCCATCGGAATTGTCTTCCCCTCGATTAAATATTTAGCAAATGCGGCTATATAAATTTCGCAATCATTGAAAGAGAAAGATGTCAATATCATTTCTATTCCCATGAAAAATGTAAGACAAAATATGAACATCCAGTCATAAAGATAAGAGTCATAGATACCTATTTTCTTGTAGGGGAAGATCCATCTCATACAAAATGTCAATAAGATGTGTACCTTCTTTATTATGGACCTCCTTAACATTGACTCGAAACTTCCAAAACTCAACAAGATGAAAAAAGTAAGGAATAATTTTACTATATGCAGCAACAACATCTTGAATGGTCGATTTCAATATTCGGTCGCACAGAGAATAATAGACAACAATCTGCCTATCTTCTAATGATAGCCTGGCCAATATCCAGTGGACCTTCTCAACATTTATGGGAAAATATACATGGTCAACTTCCAACCATTATGTATTATACCGCATTATTTTTCCTAAGATGTACTTGGCCACCGTATGCTGATGATTTACAAATGATGGGTTGTTAGTGTAACACCTTACTGAACAATCTGATAGAAACAAGTGTTAAGCCGGAAATTTTTTTTTTTTAATCTTAACTAACCTATCGACTCTAAGCTTGTCCAAAAGAAATACTTATAAATTAAGCCGATACAACTATGATTGTCCAAATAAAAATCTGGCAATATAACATCTAAAAACTCATCTAATCCACCTGAAAATCAGACAATTTTCTCAGCCCATTAGGGGCACAACAATATAAAAATAATTCAACATGCATCTCATACATCCATTCTCATTATGAATCATATTTCCTATGATGATTCAATATTACAAATAACACTCTTAAATCGCTATAAAACTCCAACATTAAAAAGCAATTTACATTTAAAATTGCCTCGCTCATTTAAAATTGCCTCGCTGCATCTGTGAACCTCTAAAGATGAATTGCCCGAAACTAGATCCCTTCTTCTGATGGTTGAGCCGAAGCAGCTATCTAACCAAAAATAAGTCTATCCAGATACCTACATGGATAACAAAACTCGTGCTAAGCTATAAAGCTTAGTGGGGAACAGAGTAATCGAAAGATAATCTTTTAAACATGTAATATCAATTATACAAGTACAAAGTTGATAACACTTCTAATTGATACCTTCAATTTCCTTAGATCTCAGTTCTTACATTCAACAATAAATCACAAGCATAAGCGATAGAACATCTTACTTACATAGGAAATAAAACTTAATAACTCAGTAATCAATGCATCATTCATTGCTACCACAAAAGACATCTGGCATAATTCTTTCATACATATAAAACATAGTATGCATTCACAATTCACTTTCATGTAATCATTAAAGTAATCTTAATAAGGTGAACAATATATTACTTAATACCATAGTGTGCCATATACTATGTACTTGATCGATAACAGAGTGATATACATACCTATACATAGATATATATAAACATAATGATTATATAGAATTAAAGGATCACATGCTCATCAATATTATAACTTTCAATTTATGATCCTTCTGATGTATTTATACAAGAGGACAATTCTTATGCATATTAGTTCTGAACTATAACACTTCTTATCTTTTATACTTTTTTAACTTATTTTCATATTAAGGCCCCTAGAACAGTGCCGACAGAAATACTCAGACTGGATATACGGGATGTGGACCCTACAAGGCCACAACAAACTGAGAAATAATCCCAATGGACCATTTCTCAACAGAACAGATAACAAATACAGATAATTACTATGGAGATTGATGATCCTACCATAGCAAAGCAAGTCACCATGACTTGCACCGCAGTACAGATATCCCTATGGCTAGCCAATTATATCCTGAACTAGTTTTTACTGCCAGACTATTTTCTAAGGGCACAAAAGATCACTTACTTTCAATACATTTATCAAATTTCTCATCATTTCAATTCCTTTTCAATCCAGAAAATACAGTTATTCATAATCTTCAATATTTTTGTACAGTTTGTGAACCATCGTTCACTGATGTCATGAATTATTTCACAATAATTCAGCAAATTATCTTTAAACTACTCTTCAGTCATCAAAGGAATCTACTATATATATATAGATTCTTTCAAATTATTTTAAACAGTCTAATAGTCATGTATTAACGATACTTGTACTAATTATGATAGTTCATATTTGACTATTTTATGCTCATAGGAATGAATTCATATATAATTATTCAAACCATTGATACATGAGTCAACATATAACCACATAATCACTACAGAAGGACGTACCTGTATAGTTCATTATAACCATCTCCCATGCTTCACTGTACTTAATTCATCATCAGACATGCTATATTCGATACATATATTCAATGTATTACCCTTAACAGAGATGTCTATATATGTATATAAATTTAATATCATGTTTATATATATAACTATATCATTAAAATAATCATATATTAAGGCAACCATGTGTAAAGCATAGCATATTTCATCATCAGTTTCTCATACTATCATAAATGTATAACCATGACACTATATCCACTCCATTTATAATAATGCATATAATAATTATTCAAGTATCAGACAAGAATATATTAAGAGAGGTAAATGTATCACATTTATACCAATAACTAGTTACTATACTAATTACATTCTCAATTGCTTTATGTTATAACATTATAGTTTTCACCTATAGTCTAGTGAATCCCAAATACTGTCTTATACTTTATCCTGATCTCTGGTGTGTCAAGTAACTTCTTTGTTCAATACCTTAGCAAGATGCATCATGAAAGATAATAGCATATATGAAGTTAAAATACTTTATAACCCAATACTTGTATAAATTTTATAGCAAGAAATGAGAATAAAACTTTAGTTAACTTTAACTATCTCCAAAGAGTAACCTTTTATTTTTTTTCTTTTGACTTGATCAAATACTGATTTATTAAGACTTTAACCGTCCTATACTAGTCACCTTTCTTTTACTAAATTAGAAAGTATGAAATGATAGCAACTACGACTATTTGATATAAATTCTTATTATTATAACAGAGACATATTACTATATTATAATTTTATCAAACCATATAGTTATAGAATAAATCCATATATCATTATGCTATTTCATATTGTCTTAACATCTATACATGCATATAAGTTCAATATCAATCACCTATCTAGATGCATAATCGTAAAACATACATTTATTTAAACCAACATGTGGAAATGCATAGCATTTAGCTGCCATTTTTTTCCATGATACCATAATTTTCTTTTATAGTCTATTAGATCATATTGATTACTAATTTACTTAAACAATAGTTATTCAATGCAATTTCCCCCAACATAATAACATGGTGAATTCTTACTATATGATATGACCAAAACTTTATAAACATAAGTTAAGACTATATTGCATCCATATATGGCAACCATACTTTCCAAATTCTAAAAACTATGCCACAACTAATTTGGTTTATTCTTACCATTTTCTTACTATATTTCCTTATGTTTTATGTCACTAGAGATAGATATATCAAACTTAAGTAATTAAGGAGGCTATCTTACTTATACCATACTAAAAACTATATCAAAATAAATTCATAAGAATATACGTTAAGGTTGGGGTCTACAGTACAATAGGAAAAAGGCTGAGCAAACTATAATCATTCCTTTAGGAGAACAAAAAACCATTCATGCACTTTACATTCCCTTCTCAAAATCATCTAGCATGCTTATAAAAATTCACCATTGTTCACTTTCCAACATTAAATCTCTATCCACAAAATATTATCTTATCTTTAAGCATCCTTAAATAAATCTCAAATTTACAATCCATTAAATCTCAACTTATATCATGACTTTTAATTGAAATTCTACTAAAATCACATCTTAAGCTCACTATCAATTAATATCTTCAAGATATGTCAATAACTTTTACATGCCATTAGCATTTACTAATAATTCCTGTGACACCTTTACACTAAGTTAAATCATTCATAATAACAAGAGATAAATCAATGACTCGACAAATTTACAATTTCTTCAATTAAGTTGCCTGTTCATTTTTCATTTCAAGCATATTTTAATTTTACAAATCCTTAAGCCTTAAAATCAACCCATTTAACCCATTAAAACTCAAATTATCCATATGTAAGAGATTTAACTAGCTACTCATGTATAATGCTAGCTCTAAGCCTTTAATCTCCTGAAAGAAAACATATATAAGGAAAGAAATATAGTTCCCATAACACTCCCACAATATACCTTTCAGTTTAAACCTAGTTCCAATACTCTATTAATATAAACACATAAAATAAACATTTACATTACAATCAATTTCCAATACTTAACTAAATTTCAAAGAGGAAATTTCAGTATCCCATACCGAAGTTGAAGCCCAGAATGCAACCTCTGTTTTGCCTGTTTTGGAGCCTCGCCAAAGCCTTACCGGAGACTCGTCGGAGCCGCATCGGACACTCGCCGAAGCTTTGCGCCAGAAGCCAGAGTCGCTGGTTGTTTCCCGATGGTCTTCACATGCCTCAAGGCATTGTAGTTTGGCCGAAAAATCACCTGGAACCGCCGGCTACCACATGCTCCGATCTACACTTCGCCGGCGAGTGGGGACGATCGACGGCCACTGAAAGATCCGCCTCAGCCTCGTGATCCCACTGGTGCTGTTAATCTCCTCCATCGCCGACAAGATCATCGAAAGAAAGGGAAAAAAAGGGGAGAGTTGAGCTATGGTGGTGATGAACAAAACGGAAGGAACCACCAGAGGACGGCGCCGTTAGCGGAGGACTGGAAGACGATGGCAACGGCGATGATTAGCGCCCCTTCGCCGGCATCGAACAACGGCGGCCAAACCAGGCGATGACAGCCCGCCTCCCCTTCCCGCTTCTCTCTATCCCGATTCCTTTTCTTTTTTTTCCTTCTTTTCATCTTAACCACACATCACCCTTCCTTTATAAATATCACCCACCATTCCACTTTTCTCTTTAAATTTCAACCCCACATTTCTTATAAATCTCACCTTTTAACATTATTATTATTATCATTTTATTTTAATTTTTATAATATCTTTACTTAACCATTATTAAATTAAAACCCGAAAATAATACTAACTTATATCGGATTCTTAATAATTGATCCTTGCAAATTAGTACCAAAATGTACTATTTACCAACTATAATCAATCCGAATGTTTGGGGCATTACAGTTAGGGTCTCCTTCTGGATTTTTATGGTGATATTGTATTCCTTGATCAAAAAGGCTATCAGTTGTCGTGAAAGAACGTTTTATACTTGAATCAAGCCTTCCTTTCTTCCTCAAAAAATAGAAGATTGCATCCAACTGCTGAAAATCAAAAGTATATAGAAGTTATAGAGATAAGAGTTACTGAATAAAAAAATAAAAAAATTTTATATCACAACATATTTATTTTATATTACAACATTTTATATTATAACATTTTATATTAAACATTTTATATTACACTGTATCCATTTCCTAGCGAAATTGAATACATTGCTTAATTAACTTCTAATGGTTTAATAAACGTACCGAATTTATTATAAACTGTCCAGGAGACACCAAATTATACCACCACATCTTTTCTCTTACTTTTTCAATGCGAAAATCAAAGGGTTCATCCAAAAATCTGAGTTTGCCATCATGTACCCTATTTCGTCTTCTGCTAAAAATATTAAAAGTATATATATATATATATATATATATATATATATATATATATATATATAAACATATTACAACTACACAACCGTAAACAAACTAAAGATGCGATATCAATATTGAAAGTGTACATAAATATACATGGATGTTTTTTTAGATATAATGCGGTCCACCCACGCATTGAATTTAGTTAGATTTAAAATATCAAGTCCAGCTTCAATGCTAACGTCAAACGGATAGGCCTTTGAGTCCACTTTAACATGGTCATGATCATCCCTATGCATTTTTTACTCTTCATTTTGAACCTGAGCATAGTGTTCAGGTACTGCTGCTTTGACATTTTCTTTTAATTTTGTACAAGAAGGACGGACAGATGCCTATTGACATTTAAAAAAATAGTGTAAGAATCTATTTTTAAATTTAATATTTGGTACTCAATGATAGAAATTGAGTATAATAGTTATCTGAGTGGTCACAGCCAGACATGTTTTTTGCATATATGAAGAGTGAGATGCAACAAACTTTGAAACTTCATAAATCTTGTTTGAGACATCAGCTTTAAAAGTTTCGAACACTTTTTTGAGAATTGAGATCACCTTCATGAATTCAAACTAACTATCATATAAATATCAGATCTCATCCAACATGTTCTTGTCATGTACATTTTTTCCTAAATTTTATCTTTTAAATATATATATATATATATATATATATATATATGTATATGTATACATATATGTATGTATATATATATATATATATATATATATGCACACACGCACACACACACACACACACACACACATATATATATATATATACACATATACATATACATATACATATACATATACATATACATATACATATACATATACATATACATATACATATACATATACATATACATATATATATACATATACATATACATATATATATACATATATATACATATACATATATGTATACATATACATACATATATTGTTAGTGTAAGCCCTAGCCCCAATATATTGTAATAAAACACTTAGTTAATAAAATGAGGCATTTGTTTTATCTTTTGTATTCCTATGCATGTCAATTGATAAAACTATCTAAGAATGTCATTTCGGTTTAAGTTATCATGTGTGAGGCACATGGATTGTAAGACCTTGAAACAAATGGGACTTCATTCTAAATATCCCTAGTCAGTCATTGTTATAGGAATAACAAATGAATTAAGACTAGTATACTCTCTCTGATATTATGAGTTCTGTCTTACGGATCATTAGGACAAGAGTGTCAATCAGAGATCATAGATACATGTTAAAGAATATGGTATCTGGATTCGATCCGCTCATGAGAACACTACATGGTACAAGTCATAAGTGTTTCTCATATGCAAGTTTTGTATCGGACTTCTTAGACCTGAAATCTCTATGAAACTCTTTATGAATTACTGTGTACTTTGACATACACCTAACGTGCTCGTAACAGAGTGACAAGTACGGGTATGATTGGGTATGCATTGATTCATGTTAGAGAGCATGAGAGAAGTGAAGGGATTACCCCTCTCAATAAGAGAGAAAATATCATCGGCCACTTGATCAGTAAACTGAGAAGTGTATGGCCATACCGAGATGAAATAATCAGTAATCATTATTTATCTGAGAGTTCAGTGTCACTGGAATATCAAGAAAGGAATTAATATATATATAAGGATGACTAGTTCCATGCCTTATATTAATTCTGATATTTATGGGTAAGGGACTATGCAAAATTGCATTAGGTCACTAAATGCCATATGCATTTTCATTTAATTTGAAATGCTATAATATCTTGCTAGAGAATATATATAGCCTTTGAATTAATTTATTAATTCATTGCCAACATTAAATGGACCTATAGGATCGCACACAAAGCATTGGGCTTAAAATACTTAAATTAAGTATTGGGCATTAATTTGGGCTTTTAATTAAAGTCAAATTAATGTATGTAATGGGTTATAAAATTGCTATTGGGCCTTGGTCCATGAGAGAGAGAAATTCAGCCCACAAGGTTTAATTTCAATTAATTAATTATGTTACATTAATTAAGTTAATTGAGTATTAAAGCCTAAAGGAATTTAAATTAAATTAAATCACTTATAAATTTAATGAAGTGGCCGAAATTCCAAGAGGGAAATCAAGGAATTTCGGCACATGCCATTTAATTATGTTAAGTGTTTTCATTTAATTAAATGTCTTATGTTTTATTTCAAATTTGAATTTAAATTCAAAGGAGTTTAATTCAAAATATATTACTTATCTTTAGGAAGTGATAGAGTTTGAATTAATTATCTTAGGATGGTTGAATTCAGATCAAAGACTTGCCAAAGGATAAGCATATATATTAAAAAGAAATAAAACCCTAAAGAACTAAGTGAAGTTGGCGTGAAACCCTAATTTACTTGCTTTGGCGTGAACTCTCTCTCTCTCTCTCTCTCAATTCTTTTGGCCCAATTTTTCACAAGGAGAAAGGATAGTTCCTCATTCTCTTGTGTTCTTGGGTAGTAATAGCAACCTAAGAGAAGTACAAAATCAAATTTTGTAGCTTCAAACTATAACCATTACACAATACCGAAAAAGAGAGCTAGCAATCTCGATTTTAAGCCGTCGGTGCAAGTGTGTGTGTGAGAATAGAGGGAGTGGCGTAAAAGGCTATTCCTTGGCATTGGTGATCGAGATCTAAGGCGGACAAAGTCATCTTAGTTGCTGGCCATCACCGAAATCAATATCTAAAAGGCATCTTAACTTGTAAGTTCTACAACCTAAAATTGCATGTTTTCGTTCCTAGTTTTGGATATGTATGGTATGTATGATAAAAATTTTTGTTTTTCCGCTGTGCTATCATGATTATCATACCATGTCATATTCCATCAGTGGTATCAGAGCCTAGACATGCTTATTTTAGTGCTTTAGATGTATGAAAAAATTAATTAAAATCGTTATTTTGAAAACATGCAAATCTGAAATTTTCTGTTTTGAGTTTTTTGCATTGTTTTGGTGTAAAAACGATTTTAATTGATTAGATAGGTATTATAATTAATATGGCATGTTAATATACTGTCCTAAGATGTTATTAGGGCTGGTAATGGTCAGATTTAATTATTTATACCTGATGGTACATGTTAATTATGAAACTAGGTGCTAGTTGGCATGTAAATTGCTAGTTTAACAACTAGTTTTCAAAATTAAATGTAAAAACGTTTTTGGCATGTTTGTAAGTGATATTTAAAGATTAATTATCAGGTCTGGACATATTTTAAATTTGGTTTTAATTTTGGTCCATGACAATTTAATTGATTAATTTTAAAATCACTTAAAACTATGACTAGTTTGTGTTTGTTACATGTTTAATCAAGATTGTTTGTTTTTTTTTATTAAAATGGTAAAAACACATTTAGATCAGATTTGTACAGAATATTAAATCAATATTTATGGACTTATTTAGAATATTAAATGACTCATAAAATTGATTTAAATGTTTGTGCATTTCATGGCATTACATAAGCATTAAACAACTAGTTTTGTTGTTTGTTTATTTTTTTGCATGAATGTCGTGTACCATATATGTGTTCTTCATGATTTTATATTTTAATTCATGTTTAGCACATATTATATGCATTTTTAATGTTTATGGGCTGTATGACATAAAATTAAAAATGGCAAAATTGGAAATTATACTAGAGTTGATTTATAGCACAAATCTAACTAGTTTGTGTTTTGGGCTTTTAAGAGAACTTATTCAATAAGAGGATTTAGTCCATTGGGCTTCGGCCCAGGCCCATCATGGGGTCATCTCTTAAAGGTTCAAGTACACAATTTCCATTAATGGGCTTGGCTAAATTAATTAAAATTGGACTTTGTTTGATCCATGAATGCTATGTATATTTATTTGCTTGTTTGGTGTGATGAATGGATATGCATGGTGCATTCATGGGCCCTGGGTTTTTGTAATTAAATATGGCCTGCGTGCCATTATATTTTATTGTAAAAGTTTCATTTATTTCTTAGAATAGAATTTTATTTGAAGACTTTGTAAATCAAGACGAAGCCCACCGGAGTGGAGAAGCCCAACTCGAAGATTCTTATGTAATAGTATAGAATCTTAGTTGTAGGTTTTTGGGCCCATGTTTGTCACGCTTTACTTTATGCAATTATTTATATATGTATGCTATGTATGGATGACAAAGCATATGCCATGTAAGCCGTAATAAAATGAATCCCTAAAAAATAGTAAGTCACCAAAGTTGCCTTCCTAATTCGAAATATGTCAAGGCATCGATCATCGGTCACGTAGACTAGGAGTCCTAGATGCGCCCGATTATCTTTGTGAGGCATGGGTTGTGAATGTAGGTTGGACTTATCATGGAAAGGGATGCCCGGACCTAGGCAACTAAGAAATGGGTTGTGCTATAACATCTTAAGATGTTAGCCCATTTGATCCAAGAGTCATGTACGAGACATGATTGGAGTTTTCCTACCTAAGTAACTTAACTTGTTAGGTGTACAAGCTCAGCTTGACTAATAAGTTGTTGTGAAAAGTGGATCTTGGCCCACATTAAATCACTAACGCGAATTATTTAAAGGGATATTAATTCGGTTTGTGGGATCATAAATAAGACCTCATTTAATCTTGCTAAATTTTATTGTAGATTGAAAATGGCATCTTCAAATAACAATTTCTCATTGCGATCGGTCCTTGAAAAGGATAAATTAAATGGCACCAATTTCATAAACTGGTCTCGAAACTTAAGAGTAGTTCTTAAGCAAGAGAAAAAGTCGTATGTTTTGGATGCACCCTTGCCTGAAGAACCAGGAAGGAACGCCTCTGCGGTTCAAAAGGAAACTTTTGAGACCAAGAAGAGCGACTCCAACGATGTGACCTGTTTGATGCTGGCCACTATGGTGCCTGACTTGCAAAAGCAATTTATGGACCAAGAGGCTTATGCGATCATAGTGCACCTCAAGGAGATGTTCCAAGAGCAAGCTTGTCACGAGAGGTTCGTGACAACAAATGCCTTAATTTCTTGCAAGATGGCTGAGGGTACTCCTGTTAGTACCCATGTACTCAAGATGAAAGGGTATCTTGATACTCTTGAGAAGCTTGAGGTACTAGTGCCAAAGGAATTGGCCACTGACTTGATCTTAGGATCATTGCCTGCTGCTTATGATCCATTTGTGATGAATTATAACATGCATGCAATGAACAAGTCAGTCACTGAGCTTCATGGGATGCTTAAGAATGCTGAAGAGAACATTCGAAAGAACAATCCCGTTTTAATGGTTCAAAAGGGAATTAAGAAGGGACCCGCTAAGGGAAAGGGAAAGGGAAAGGCAAAACCCAAGTCAAGTGGGAGTGCACCTCAGGCCCAATCCAAGCCCAAGGCGCCAAAACTCAAAGAGAGTGAGAGCACTTGCTTCCATTGCAACAAGATAGGGCATTGGAGGAAGAATTGCGCTCTCTTCAAGGAAGAACAAAAGAAGAATGGAGCCAAGGCGTCCAGTTCTGGTATTTTTGTTGTTAAAAATTAACCTTTCTATTTCTACCACTTGGGTATTGGATACCGGTTGTGGTTCTCACATTTGTTCAAATGTGCAGGGGCTAAGAAATAGGCGGTTACTTGGGAAGAATGAAGTGGACCTCCGTGTGGGGAATGGAGCACAAGTTGCTGCCATGGAGATAGGCGACTATCACCTCACTTTACCTTCCGGACTTTGTATTGTTTTGAATAATTGTTATTATGTGCCTGCTATGAGCAGAAACATTATTTCAGTTTCATGTTTGGATAATGATGAATTTGATTTTGTTATTAAAAATGGCAATGCTCATATTCATCGCCAAGGCATTTCTTATGGCAATGCCATGTTGCAAAATGGCTTTTATATCCTTGATTTATAAAACAAAGAGTCGATATACAACATTAATACAAAGAGGGTTAAATCAAACGAATTGAACCCTAC
>JBBPFJ010001209.1:0-19629 GCA_037975025.1 Excoecaria agallocha
ATTCTATCCCATCTGTTTATAATTTATAAAATTGTAATTAATTATTTACGACACAATCAATTCAAATGTGTGCTCATCAAATCCTATCAGTATAAAACCTTCACAGCTAATCCCAGCTTGACGATACGTGTTCAAATGTGTGCAGTACGTATCAACAAAAGCAGCAACGCTTTGCATTATTACAGAAACAGGAGCAAAGGGCTGCCTTAAGCAAAGGTTGTCTTTTCTATTAAATTCATGAGCAGGTTTTTAGGCACTAGGGTTAAGAACCAATGTGTTTCCTGCTTCTCCTTTTCAATGTTACGTGGCACCGGTTTTTGTCACGTCACCATAGGTAGAGTCAATGCTGTACAGCTCCACCGTTGTCTGCGTGGAAACCTCTCAATGGCCGGGTATCTTACTGCCTTGAACGCTCAGAGCGGCGGCCCATAGTATTAGTTCCCCATGCTGTAAAGATGAAACTGGGGATACCCAACGTGGAAGGGATACCCAATGTAGGAACAGTCATCAATTTCTATCAATATCACTTAAATTTCAACTTTAAATATCTAAATTTGAATTTTAATTATTTTATGATGTTTTAATTTCAACGCATTCTTTTTTTATTATTTTTAATATTAGCTAGTGATCAAATATATATGAAAATTATATCATAATTTTATATGTTTATTTAATTAATTCATTCCGAATTTATGAAATCAGATTTAACTATTTGTGTTATTAAGTAGTTTGATCCCAGCTATTGGGAGTAGCTCTAGCTTAATGATTTCAACGTGAAATTTCAATTTCAAGAGTTTTAAATCGACTGCACCACCCTACCAATTCACTATATAATTTTTATGAAGAAAATGGATTAAATATAATTTTTCTCTAAAAATTGAATACATGGGAAAAAAAAAATTGAAATGTAAAGTTGGCAACAACAAATATTTATATATATAAGCGGTTTAATATTATAGAACAAATGGCTTTTTATACTATACGAAAAAAAAAATAAATTGTTAAGAGTGGTTCATCAACTCTATAAATTAAATTTGTAGAAAATATTATATTTCATTTATATTTTTTATAATAAATCAGTGTTATATTATAATAAATATTATATTTAATTTATATTTATCAAGAAGTGTTATATAATTTTTATAATTAATCAGTGTGAAATATATTTAATTTATATTTTTTATAATAAATTAATACATATTTTGATTTTTAAAGTTGATTTATATGAAAATTATATATAATTTAAACGATTAAAAATTTAATAGTTTTTTAATTGACTTGTGGAGTTCAAATTCCATATTCTCCTGCTCTTAAAATACATACATATAAATGTGTGTGTATATATATATTTACATACTTAGATAATTCAATTTGATGTTTAATGATAGCTTAATATATGGTAAAAATTTGCTCTGCACCCACTCTATGAGATTACTTACGGATATTGCTACATAAAAAAAATACAAAAAACAAAACATTATATTAGAATAACAAATATTTTTTATAATTTTTCCTTTTTCATATGACAATATTTTCATTAATTTTCACGAATTAATGTATTTTAGGAAAGAAAAATCCTAAAACGTGAATTTAATGTAAGCAATGGCTCTCTAAATCAAACAAATACTTTTCTAAGTCAAATCAAGTCGTCAATTTAAAGAAAAAAAAAGTACATACGTGGCAGATAAAGGGACTTTAATTTACATACCAAACAATGACGACGTGGCATGCGAATTACCATTCTGTCAAAATTACACGAAACGAAGGCCTAATTTTCAAAATAAAAAAATAAATATCTAGAATAAAAAAATCTGATAATAACAAATGAGACTTTTTTTTATAATGTATTTTAAAAAATTATTTATAAATTTAGGATGTATAATAAATTATTTATCATGTTGGGCTGTTATTACGAATACATTTTCATGCATTGCGGTTTTATCAAAAAATTATCTGCGGTGGGATCGATTTTTTTATTAAACTATTGACATATACAACGATTTCAAAATTTAAAATCACTGTCAAATATAGCGATTACATATTCTGTAACCACTGTATCTGTTAGCAGTTTTATAAAAAAAAATCGGCCCCCCACTTATTGCAACGTTGAAAAAATTTTTACCTCAACTTATATAAATATCGTCCCAATGGCTTTTATTTGTTCATGGCCCAATTATTTTTCTTTGCTTCAGCTATCATAGTTTTCAATTTATCTTAACTGTTATATGTGAAATTGTCATAAATTTTGCAATTTAAGTAGAAAATATATTTTTTTCGGATCAATAATATTTTTTCAGTATTGTTCTAGAAGGTTAGTAAAATTTTATAAATTTTATATGTTTAATTTTAGATTGTTTGTATAATGATATTGATTTTATTTGTTAAATCTTACTACAATTATCAAAATTCCTTTGGACCACATGCGTGTCAGGAAAGTGAGGTCGTTACAACAACTCGTGTATAAATTCCATTGGGCCACGTATACGAAGTATCAAAATAAGGTACACATGGTGAAAAATAAAAAGGAGAGAGAGATGGACAATGAAGATACTATCTTATATTCAATATTTCGACGTCATACCAACTGTACATGTCGGATCATAGTGAATTATGCTCTTTCCTTCCTTGGTGAATGGAGGGCAACAAAGGAAGATTTAAATATCATGCGGTTCCTGGAACAAATTATGATTTGATAACTGCTTCTTTTGTGCAAGGAGTGAACAGGATATGAAGTTGCAACATTGATGCTGCGGTTTTTGTTGATAATAACAAAACAGATTTTGGAGCTATTTTGAGGGATATAGATGGAAATATCTTCAAAGCTATTCAGGTTACTGCCCATGAGTCTTTTATCCTCATGTTGCTGAAGGTGTAGCCCTTCGTTCGGTTCTTCGGTCATTCCCATCTCTCATCCCCTTCTGACCATTACAGGATCTGCAGCCACACATTCGATCGCGGAGGAATAGCTCCCACTCATGCGATTGCAGCTGAGGGATGAGTCCGACGACGAAGAGGCACAAACATCTTTACCACCAAGGGGGGCCACTCAGAAGAGGGTGGCACCAATAAATGAGGCTGCGCAGAGGAGGGCTGAAGAGGTAGCAAAAAAACTACCGATCTGGTGGCTGCAGTAGATGCTTGGATTGCTGCAAGAGGCAAAGAGACTGCCCAGGGAGAGTCCACTCAGCGGGATGCATAAAGAACTCCTAAGAGGCAGACTTCGTCTCCGGATGATGTTTTGAAGAAGCACTTTGACGATGACTGATTCGTAAATAATAGAGCCATATCCAGCTTCATCTGTCAGGGTCTTCTTCAAGAAGGCTATTTCAAGGTAATGGGAGAGCCCAACATGCTCACCCGAGAGTATAGCCTATTTCAGCAGCAGGGGTTAGAGGTAACACTGTACTTTTTTTCAACGGATTGTCCCCTACTTTCTCCTTTTTTTCTTTTTTGCTAATAAAAAGAGGCTTGCTTTTGCATGGTATGGTAGCCTTTCTAAGGGCAAAATGGGAGGATGTCATCCAGCAGTGGAGGGAGACAAAGGGCAATGGTGATGCTGCTAAGAATGAGTCTATCCTTCTTTGGTCGGAGGTGGATAAGCTAAAGAGGGAGGCCGCTCGACATGCCCAGGACCTGAGAGCTTAGCAAAGCAAGATTGACCATCTGAAGGGAAACGTTATGGGTTTGACTACCAAGAGCGCCCAATATAAAAGATTTGAGAAGGCAGCCAAATTAGGTGCTGAGTGCAAACTCTTTTCAAATGAGCGTGCCAAGGCCAACAAAGAGCAGGATAAAGCTTTGTCAGAGCATGACCTGCTTAGAGCTGAGAGGGATTCCCTGAAGATTGCTCTGGCAAAGAAAGAGGTGGCATGGGATGCCAAGCTAGTGAATGAGCTTTCCACCTAAAAAGATGAGCTACTTGATCAATTGGGTGAGGCCCAAGGGAGGCTGCTGACTCGTTTAATCTATGCAGCAAAGTGATGCTTTCCTGAAGCTGAGCTCGACTGGATGAAGGATCAAGGGAGTCTGCCCGATCCTTCTTCTAGTGATGACAAAAAGGAGGCTCCTTAAGACAGGGCAATTGAGGGGAAGGCAAGTGGAGATCCCCCATCATCTCATTTCGACCCTAATACACCGACTGCGCCTAAAGCTGCTGCTTTCATGCCAATAGATCCTATTTTTAAAGTGGTTGTGATGTTTTTCCAGCCTCCTGCTGAGACCACAGAGCCTGCTGCCAATCCGAGCGAGGCCCTTGCCATTGTAGAAATTGTAGATATAGAAATATAGACTTTTCTTATTTTCTTTTTTTTTCTTTTGTAAAGTTTGCGATATAATGTAACTTGTACAATATTTTTTTGAATGCAATATAACTTTTCTTCCAATTATGGCTTCTCATTATGATTTAATGCAATTTTCATTTCAAGTATGACTTCTCATGACACCTAATAAAAATACTTCTTTAATTTAAAAATGCTTTATACACTTTGCAGTTAATAACTCTTAAAGCCAGTGATGGATTTACTTGATCCGGTTGGAGAAGAAAAACCAATCAGTCTGTCATGAGTTATGACTTAAACTTTAGGATGAGGCTTATGAACGTCAAGCGTAGTGAATGAATTTTCAGTTCCATATTTACTTAGGGTATTATCTAATCGGATATAGTGATCAATCAGCTGAAGGAACGTCAAGCATAGCGAATGACCCTACAACCTTGCATTTACTTGAAATACTGGCGAGCAATTTCGTATATTGACCCTCACATTTTTTGTTCGAAATTGACGTTGAAACCTAGCAGATGATTCAGTGGAGATTAAACAGACGTGTCTCCCATTTTTTGTTCGGGATTGACATTGAATCTAGCAGATGAACTTGATCTGTAAATAAGTAAACTCCAGCTTTTGTATTTTAGGCTCGGGATAGACGTCGAGCCTAACAAATAAGCCAATGAAAGTTGTGCAATTTTTGTATTTTTGGCTCGAGGAAAGCATCGAGCCCAACTGAAGAGCTTGACTTGCAAACAAATGGATTCCAACTCTCACATCTTTGGCTTGGGATGAATGTCGAGCCTAGTGAATAAGTTATACCATAACCTGAAGATAGATGGATTCTAACTTTCGCATCTTCAGTTGCATTAAGCCTAGCGAATAAGTTATACCATATTGATATATCGATTGGGATGTGACGTCAATCGGAATTAAGTCATCATTCAGGATTTTTATCGACTAGAATTAAAGAGATCATTAATTTTATCGATCGAAATTAATTATGTCGATCGATATTTTTATCGATTGAAATTAAAGCGATCATCAATTGGGATTTTTGTCAGTCAGAATTAATTGCATTGATTAGAATTTTAATCGATTGGAATTGAAGAGATCCAATCAGTGTTTGGGCGATGATAGGTATTCGATTGCTCGCTGATCGATCGGATAGGAGGTCTACGGGCACTGGGGCCCTTCTCTTGCATTCCTGATGGTAGGAGGATCTGATCCACGCTTGGGCGGTTGAAAAATACTTTTGATTAGTTTCAAGCTGGGCGAAGGTCGATCATTTTACTGGAGAAATAGTTAAGAAATTTAATTATCGATGAATAGTAGATTCGTAAGTTCAGACATGTACCTATCTTCAGACTAATCTTTGTTTCGAGGGGATACTCATTTTGCAAGAGAACATCAACGAGTTAGAACTTCTGATGATTTATTGTATGTTGCTAGGCCATACTTTCTTGTTGCCGTTGCCTTTAAAACTTAAAAAATAACTCTTTAATTTTAATCAGATTACATCAAAATAGCAAGGTAATCTAGTGCTTATTACAATAGAATATAAGGGCACTAAATTTGGTACAATAAATTCATGAGGAATCCAAGTTAAAACAATTACACCTGATTTTATTTTACCCATGAGTTACGTGAGTATGCCCTTTCCATTTTTCTTCTCAGAGAGATCGTCCCCATGTGATGATCCTCCCGCTATCATGTTTATTGTAATATCCTTATCACTCCCAACACTGTACCGGTGTACCAAAAGCCAAATTTTTTTTCCAAACTTATTCCTTACATCTCATTATCATATACTTAATTATTTTAACAATAATTTGCCAATGACCTAACTGCTATACATAGTACTAGCCTCCTGAAACACAAAAAAAATTCACACAGCCTCTCAGAGGCACCACAATCAATAATAACAACCATAATCATTCATTCCACCTCATACATATCTAAAATATAATCTCACTAATATAACTCCTGTTTAACATTTACATAACCAAAAGTAAAGTTTATATATACATGCCAAGTCAATACAATAAAAACTCTTAAAAGAAGTCTTGTAATTTGTAATCCTGCTCCTACTCTTGATTTCCTGCACGCAGTAAAAATTACGCATTGAGCACTCAACATGCTCAGTGGTGACTAGTAATCGATACACTTCCTAAACTTATCAGCATTATTCTTAAATAATAACTTATACAAAAATATTTATAAAATCATTTAATTCCTTAGTAAAACATCAATTTATCTTTTTCTATAATATTATTCATTTTAATCACGTAATTACAAGTTTGCCCTTAAAAAGCTTATTTTTTTTATCTTTGAACTAATAATTGAAATATTTTACATTCCTATATATTTATTTTGACATTTATATGTAAAATTACGTTTTAATTCTTGTTGACTATAAAATTTACTTTTTAAATAATTTAACTATTATTTGACAATTTTATTTTTATTTGAGTAATTCTTACTTAATTTACTTATTTTTTATACTTTTGAAAAAAAGTACTATTTTGCCCCTAAACATTATTTTTCTTTTATTTTAGTCCTTTTTCACTCTTTATTCTCACTTTTCATCGTCTTTTCACATTTTTATTAATTTACCTTCATTATGTCCCTAATACAGACCTGGCAGAAAATCTCAGACCGGATACATGAAACATAGATCCCATGGGCCCCACTAAAAGAGAAATAATTTTTAAGAAACCATTTTCATAACACTGCACTTTTCACTTTCACTTTACACTTAAGTTATGGAGATCAAAGATCCTACACATAGCAAAATAAGTCGCCATGACTTGCACTGCGATAAAGGATATTCCTATGGCTAGCCAACTATATCCAGAATTAGTTTTTTTACTGCCAGACTAATTTTAAGGGCACCGTAATAATTACTTTATTAATCTTTTTAGTTCCGAAAATTTCAACGATTTACTTTTTATTTCTTTTTCATTAACTATAATTTAAATTCATTCTAATTCATCCTTTTAAACATTTTTGTGCAATTATTTATTAATAATTCAATTATTTTTATTACACATATTCATATTATAATTTTAATAAAATCCTAATAATTTCAATAAATTCCCATAAAATTTATTTATACATTATTTATTATTATTTTCCACTAAAATCATCAATTATTTCACAATATTTCACCATTTTCACTATATACATACACAATATATCATCTTAAAAATTTCAAAATAAATTCTAATTATTCAATAAAAATTCATGGACACTATTTATCATTTTTATAATTAATTTAGGCTAACATATATTATTTTCAATCAAAGATTTCATCATTTTCCTTTACTAATAAATTCGCCATCAACATAAATCTTTCTAAAAGTTTTCTTTCTTTCTTTTTAGCTTCCAATTCATCTCTTCTAAGGTTCAATTTTAATTGCCCTAAACAAATTTCATCATTTAATGACTTTAAAATTTTTTTACCCTAAAACATAAAGGAATTAAATTCATAATATTAAAAAATGTAAAGATTTGCTAGTCACTTATAATTTTCACTTGATTTAGGAAGCATAAGCCTATTTTTTCTTGCCTTTGTCCCTTGAAAAACTTTCTCCTTCTTCACCACTTACCATGGCCGGCCAATACACCTTAGTTTTCTTTATTTTTTTGTTCTCAAATAAAAAGTACAAGCTTATAATCATATTCTAAACCTCAAAATCTATGAAAAAATACTAAAAAATCAATTTAAATCACTAAATTTCTCAAGTTCAATCTTACCCTTTTTTTCTACTTGATTTTTTCACTTTCCTTGCTCAAATCAAACAATAGAATCTATTTTGGTGATCTAGAGAGATGGAACTACAACTCTTAAGTTGAGATTTATGGGAAATTTTAAGTGATTAAGAAGCAAGAGAGAGAGAGAAGAGAAGCTTAGTTCGGCCAAGAGAGGAGAGGAGAGGCTGCTGTATTTTTTTGAAATTTTTTCCAGATATTTAGCTTTTATATGCTCTTTTAATGGGTCCAAAATTGGGCCAAATAAATGGGCTTAGCCCAATTAATTCTTGAGGCCTACTTTAGGCCTTTTAAAGCCTAATAAAATTTCTCTCTCTTTCAGACTTTAAATTACTCCAAAAATAATTTCATCACTCTTATCACATCAAAAATAGCTAGTACGTAAATTTTTGGCTCAATTGAAATCCGTTATTGATCCGATTCAAACTTATCGATCCGATTCGACAACTTTCGATATCACCAAAAAATTCAATTCTCATTACTAAAATATTTTACATAAAAATTCATGTAGACATACAAAATTTGGTACTTTTCAGAGTTCATTTACTATTTTTAATAATTTATGCAAAATCAAGTCATATTCCTAACCAGAAAAATTGACTCGCTGTCTTTTTCGTATTTTTAACCTTTAGAGATCCACTTGATCTCAATTTCACTTCAAATTTTAATCCCAGACTCATCATGACCAATACTTTTTCGATGGTCCAATAAAATATTTTTGACTTTTGAGTGTTTTTTCGGGTCCGGAAAGTACAATTCATCATCGAAAAGTACTGTTTACGGCTGATCTGATGTTGAAGCCATTACATTTATAACTCCGATATACGGCCTGTGTGGGTCCAAATTCTTCGAATTCTTACGCTCATCATCATCATCTGAGCCAGAGCCATATCTCCTAGCGTCGGACTGTCTGCAGGAGTTCTCCCCTCTAGCCCAATCGATAAATCTCTTAAGGAAGCCTTTTTGTAGTAGTTGTTCAATCTCCTTCTTTAAGGAGATACACTTGTCAATTGTATGCCTGACGTCTTTGTGAAACTCATAGTATTTGCTGTGATCCCCCTTGTTTCTTACCTATTCGGACACCCTGGGCCAGTTAACTCTCTTGTGCTTTTCTTTGATTCAAATCAATAATTGGGCAGGGATGGCATTGAGTGGAGTAAATATTTAAGCCGGTTGATTATTATACAGATCGAATATACCTCGTTTGGTCTCCTTTCGCTTGCCTAGATTCTTTGAGATGGCTGTCCTGTTCGAACTCCTCGTTATTAGATCGGATATGGGGGTTCTATTGAATGATTGGCCATTCAGATACTGTACCCTATCCATGACGGTTGTCCTCCTTCCTCTATTAGATCTTAGGATGTCATCCAACTGGATGTATTGTCTAGCTCTTTTTATCAGGTCGAAAAAGCTGATCGGTGGTCTCGTTGTTAGTGACTCAATGAGTAGATGATCAATAATGCCTCCTGCCAGGATGATCGTCGCCATTTTCATGCTTACATTCCTCACCTCTGACATTGTGGCCTGAAGTCTATTGATATAGTTTTTAAGGCTTTCATCAGTTCTCTGGTAAAGATTGAATAGGTCGGTTACTGACTTTGGTGCCCTTGTTTGCATAATAAATCGCTTGGTAAATAGTTCATCGAGTTATTTGAAATAGGTGATTGATTCTTAAGGAAGCTTGTGAAACTAATTCAAAGCATCTCCTCCTAGGATGGTAGGAAAGATTCTGCAGGTAATCATCTCATCTTAGGTGTAAACCTGCACTTTAGTCATATATTTCGTAAGATGAGTAGTAGGATCAGTTTTACTTGTATACTTATCTATCACTACGTCTCTCCACATGGGAGGTAGCTCAGATCCCGTTATCTTCCTGCAGAATGGGGAGGCAGTGTTGCTGCAAGTGTTTTCCTCAAACATAACTCATTTAGAGCCCGTCAAGCCAAACTACCTGAGCTTTTACCCGAACCATTTATGCTCCCTGCTCATGGCCGTGAAGGCGAACTCATCTTTAGGTCTTTTAGAGCGACTGCAATTCAGCATGCACATGAAGGATAGATCATCTCCAACGGATGAGGTGGAGGATCTACTGGGGATGTAGGGATAGTCTCTGCTCGAGGACATTATCCCCTTTCCTTTATCGTACCTGCTTGGAGTTTTGATCCTCACTCTCCCACCATCGTGGGCTCGTGGCTCATTGATGGAGATTCTCATGTTTCTCCTTCTTCTGAAGTCTTTATCCACAAAGTCTATTTTGTGGTCTCTTTCAGAAGTTCTGGGCATTTTGCCATTTCTAATTGTTTGGATGATCCTCTTAGTGAAGTCACTAAGAATAGCATGCATGTCCTTGATAGTAATGGGGGTATTTTCTGGCTGTTGTAAAACGGCATCGTTAAATTTTGAAAGAAGGTTACCCCTGGTAGGCGATTTGACAGATCTTTCTCTTCTCCTTATGGATCTAGATCTACCTTGGTTGTCGCCATTACGATCATATTCTCCAAAAGCTGTGTGCTCATCAGCTCTTGAACATGTCATAGCTCTCAACGAAAGTATCAAATGATAATATCGAAAATATCTTTGTCTGAAAAGAGAGACGGCTGGCTGGACTGCGCCGATCAGATGCTTGAGTCTTGCAAGAAAAAAGTGCCTAGTCGGACCAGGCATAAGAATTCCGAAGCTTAAGTTAGTAGCTTTCTAGAGGGAGAGTACTTAGAGAGAGAGTTTCAAAGGTTCAATACCTGGAGCATTGAGCTATTTATAAGAAGAATGATGGGTGCACTTGAGTGCTCGCAATATGATAACTGGCTGTCAGAGCAGGCGAGCGACGAAATGATAAGGAGTAGGTGAGGGGTATAGACTTTGCTTTATATCAATGGTTTGACTGAGACGTGCTGTCCCATAAATTCAATCGGACATGACGGCCCTCTCCTTGTCTCGTGTCTTGCATGTAGGCTCGTCTGCTAATAGGTTTTACGTCCTGCCAAGTGTAATGAGCCGACTGTATGGACCTTGAAAAATGTTATTTCTATGGTTATCAATATAATATAAAGAAAATAGATTTGTTCAACTCTAAAAATTAACGTGCACAAGTAAAAATTATAGAAAATATTATAAGAAATATTTTATAATTTTATAATTAATGAATGTGAAATATATTTAATTTATATTTTTTATAATAAATCAATACATGCTTCGATTTTTAAAGTTAATTTATATGAAAATCACATATAATTTAAATAATTAAAAATTTAACTATTTTTTCAATTGATTTACGGAGTTCGAATCCATGCTCTCCTGCCCTTTATATATATATATATATATATATATATATATATATATATATATATTCAATTTGATGTTTAGTGTTAGCTTAATATGTGGTAAAAATTTTCTCTACACCCACTATATTGGCATAACAACTATGCTGTATAATTTATCTTTTTCCATATGACCATATTTCCATTAATTTTCATTTATTAATGTAGTTTAGGAAAGAAAATCCTAAAAGTCAGTTTAATGTAAACGTGTAAGAGTGCTGCTGCATGCTTCTCTAAATTATACAAATACTTTTCTAAATCAAATCAAGTCGTCAATTTAAAGAAAAAAATGAAAGTACATACGTGGTTTTAATTTACATACCAAACAATGACGACATGGCATGCTAATTGTCATTTTGTCAAAATTACACAAAAAGAAGGCCGAATTTTGAAAATAAAATAATAAATATCTGAAATCTATTTGATATGATCATAACAAATAGACATCAAGAAGAAGGAGGGAGAATATTTTAAATAATATTTTTTAATAAAATAATTAATTAAATATGATATATCAAAAATTATTTATTAATTTAAAATTTAGATAAAGATATTGTACAGTGCTGTATCATCGCATCAAATGTCATTGATGGATCATGATAGAAGACATTAATACTTATGGTATCTTCCATCTAATTAATTTTAAATAGTCATAGCTTATATTTATAAAATTATATATATAATTTTATAAATGCAAGCTACCATCGTTTAAAATTAATTTGATGGAAAATATAATGAGTAGCATCATTTTCTATTATATCTCGTTAATAATACCTGACGTAATGATACAATACTGTGCATCGTTTGACGTAATATCATTAATTTTAGTATAAATTTTAAATCGATAAATAATTTTTTATATATTTTATTTTATTAATTATTTTATTAAAAGATATTATTTAAAAATTTATCTCACGAAGAAGTGCAGGAAACGTGGCCAGGCCCAAGGAACGAAACGAAGGAGATAGGGTAGGCGGGCAGGGGGGGCTGGACTAGTGGAATTACACCTTCGATTCCACGTCATTTAATTGCCACGTGTCCTCAGACCACAACTGCCTAGCCTCACATATATTCTAATATAAATATAATAAGTATGTGTCAACCGATTTTGACATTGTGGTCCCCTCTACGTGTCGCAATCTCCCTCCCTCCCTCCCTCCCTCCCTCCCTATTTACACTTTCATTCAACATAACCATCGCATTGCAAACCCTTATAATAAAATCGGAAACACCAGATCCTCAATTCTTTCTTTACATTCCTCGTCTTGCGTTCTTTCACGCGCCTCTAAATTTAATCGCCATATTTTATTTATCAAATTTTTTTTAAAATACTGTTTTTCCTCAAGTTATTAGACTGAAATTTAATTTCAAAATAATGCCATAATCAAATTGAAATGATGATTTTAATTTATCAACTTAAACCTAATTCCAATTGAGTTTTCAAGTCAATAAAAGAATTGTGTCCGAGTCTAATTAAATTGATTCTTAACTAAATTCGGTAAAAAAAACTAAAAATTGAATTTTTATTAATTTATTGGATTTCAGTTAACTATGTGTCAATATCTAATAATAAAAAATAATTAAAATTGAAGCACTAACTATAATTTATTAATTAATTAACTATATAAAATCATTGTAATTTTATTATTCGCATTGTTTTTATTTTTACTTTTTTAGACATGCAAAGGGAATGGTAAAACAGGAAAATTGAAATAATAGAGGAAAAAAAAAATCGCCAGTCTTACTCTCCGCAGCGCGTAAACTGAGGGAATCACGCACGAATCTCGTATTTCACGGTCTTTTGCAACGTGGTGATATTCTTGGCAATTGTGTAATTAAAATATAAATGCAAAAAGAAATATGAATTCAAAATCAAAATGAATTATATTTAGAACATAAAATATTCCGGCTCCCCTTTTTTTAATAGAAAAACAGGAAGGGTTGGTATTGAATTCAAAAACCTTTTTTCTATTTAATTCTTTTTAGAATAAGAATTATTTTCAGGTTTTGCATACATTTTATAATTATAATTATGATTAACCTATTTTAGATTTATAAAAATTCGTTATAATTAACTATATAAGTAATGTATTTTCTTAGATTTTTATTATTTTTTACTATCTCATTTATTAATAATAAGTTTAAAAATTAAAAATATATATATAATATCTGAAAGAAAGGAAGAGCGAAGAAAGGAAGGAGTTCGTCTCCCTTTGGACCACATGCGTGTCAGGAAAGTGAGGTCGTTACAACAACTCGTGTATAAATTCCATTGGGCCACGTATACGAGGTATCAAAATAAGGTACACGTGGTGAAAAATGAAAAGGAGAGAGAAAGATGGACGGTGAAGATACTAGCTTGTATTCAGTATTTCGACGTCATACCAGCTGTAAGTGTCCGATCTTTGCCCGTGACGGTGACGGGCATACCTGCCCGTAATTTTAGTGTGGCCCCCAGGTGACAATGCACAAACTTTTTCTGTTTTTTTAGGCACCTCCTCCTCTATTTCTCCTCGAAAGATATCTCGTATATTATTTCATTCAAGTCTCTTCTCTGTTTCTCTTTTCTTGAGCAGATAAGCTACTTTTGTTAATTTGTTATTCAGATAAAAGAACTGTTGAGGATTTTTGGTAATTGTTTCTGAATTTGGACTGCGGAGAAAAGTAAATGGCCGGAATTTGCTGTGGAGTTGTTGGTGATCAAGAGACAGCAGCTCCACTAGTTGAGCCAAGCTCACGAGTTTCAAGGAGAAGGAAATTAGACCTCCGCGCGTTCAAGGTAGTCGCCGATTCTGCAGTGCAACCGCCGTTTGAAAATAGCAGGAAACGACAGAAAATCTATCAGTGTTCTCCGGAGCCTGTAGTTCCATCCTCTCCGTGCTATAACACAGTGGAGAACAGCGAATCTAACCAAGATGTGTGTAAACGGAATAAAGAATCTGATACTTCGGAGAACGGGTTTTTAGTTTCAGAACATCTATCTGTGAAATCGGAGCTTGAAGTGGTTGATGGAACTCCAAAATTTGGCATGACTTCTGTTTGTGGTAGAAGAAGAGATATGGAAGACGCCGTTTCAATACAGACGACGTTTACCAGTAACGGAAAAACGTCATTCTTTGGCGTATTTGATGGCCACGGTTGCTCTCATGTAATTATATAAACATAAACCCTCTGAAGTTTGGTTTTGAATTTTATTTTTTCGCTTTGGTGTTAATTTTAGTTTAAATTCTTTTAGGTCGCGATGAAATGCAAGGACCGATTACATGATATAGTGAAAGAAGAGATCGAAAGTTTTGAAGAAGTGAAGTGCGTAGTGTGGAAAGGAACTATGGAGAGAAGCTTTGCGAAGATGGACAAAGAGGTGCAAGAGTGGAGCACCGGTGGAGATTCAAACAAATGCCGGTGCGAGCTCCAGACTCCGCAGGGCGACGCCGTTGGATCTACAGCGGTGGTTGCTGTTGTGACGCCGGAAAAGATCGTCGTCTCTAACTGTGGTGATTACCGCGCCGTGCTGTGCCGGAACGGAGCAGCTGTTCCTCTTTCCATTGATCATAAGGTGAGGTTAAATTGCGGTAATGATATAGTCGTTAGTTCACTCGCCATCTTTATTGAGAAAAGTAGAAAATCTAACTAATTTCTTTTGTGAAATCCACAGCCTGATCGGTCCGATGAGCTGCTCCGGATCCAAGCCGCTGGCGGCCGCGTAATCTACTGGGACGGCGCAAGAGTCCTCGGTGTTTTGGCCATGTCGAGAGCAATCGGTAAGAACGTGTGCATGTGGAGTATTTGCATATTTGCATATACTCTATTGTATCGATTGATAACTAGTTGAAACATATTTTAACATTTTATTTTATTGTTTCAGGTGATAATTATTTGAAACCATATGTGATATCGGAGCCGGAAGTGACGGTGACGGACCGGACGGCTGAGGATGAGTGTCTGATACTGGCGAGTGATGGTCTGTGGGATGTGGTGTCAAACGAAACAGCATGTGGAGTTGCACGAATGTGCCTTCGTGCAGAAAGACCGCCATCTCCACCGGTGTCTCCCGGCAGCGATGCAGCCGTGGGCAGTGGAGCTGTTGAGAGCTCCGATAAGGCCTGCTCGGATGCTTCAATCCTCCTAACCAAACTGGCCTTGGCAAGGCATAGTTCGGACAATGTAAGCGTTGTCGTGGTTGATTTAAGAAGGAATCAACAATAACCAATAATCAATAGTGGGTGATAATTAGATTTTTTATTTCTGATAAGGGGTAAAAATTACTCGAATATGTAGATGTATATATGAAGTTAGTTTGTTTAGGTTTAAATTGTAAGTTGTCGAGTTTGCATCCGAAAAAAGGGATATATTTTGAGATTTTGCTCTTGGAGGCTGGGGAACCCGTGAATGTAATACAGGACTAGCTGCGCAAATCTGCAGAATTATGAAAGAGAATTTGTGGGGAATATGGGTTCTGAATTGTGTAAATTTTAGAGGACTTCTTATTCCTCATTTGAATCCAATATTTCAGTTACCTTGTTCATTCTTTTGTGCGTATTTTTACAAGATAATTATATTATCTTAGCCGTAAACTTAGCTGAATCGAAAAGAAAAGCATTCTTCTACCGAAGGGTTCAGTCTTTGTACAGCAGCGCAGTTTGGGTTTTCCATTGGCGAAGGTACAGAAACAGAACCCATTTACAGGAAAAGCAAGAATGGACTAACTCCGATGAACGTGAAATAGGAGAACAATAATTATTATTATTTAACTGCTGCTGCTGCTGCTGCTGCTGTTGCTGCAAGTGGATGGCTTGGACGGTTTCGGCAGAAGATAATTTGACAAGTTGTGTATTAGCTGGATTTGTTTAGGCAGTAAACTAATGCATGGATGTAATTAAGTTAAATCAATCATGATATAAAAGAATCCTGCAATCAAAAGTTGGTTAATGGGATCATGTAGACATTAAATTTTACTATATTATTTTTGAAATCTTTTTTTGATCTTTTAGAAAATAAAAAGAATAATTTATAATTATATTTAAAATTAATAATTTTTATATTCACGCTGTGTAAAATAATTTATTAAAATAGATAGTTAATATGTAGGTCATAAGCGAATTAAGTCATTACAAATGGATTAAATGGGTAGGTTGAATTAAAATATTTAATCTGAATGAAAAAAAAAGGGGAAAAAGGGGGTAAACTTGGAGATAGTGGGAGTGTCGTGGATGGATGATGGGCAAGTGTAGGGCACGAGTTTCCATTGAAATCCTCCATTATTTGATTCCAATTCTGGACAGTGGACATGATTTGGAAGAGGGGGCTCACAACTCTAAACAAATCATCTATCGGCACGTACAACTTTTGTCTCAGATTTGGCATCATCTTTCTGCTGTACTAGATTTGTATAGATTTGACGTTGATGGCAATCAAGATTCATGCCCTGATTTTTTTAATTCCAAATTTCTATTTTTACCTGTGGTAATTATGTTTCAACCTTAATTGGATAATTTTTTTTGTTTAAAAACGAACCGATTAACTGATTTATTATATAAAAAATTAATTAGGCTATGAACATTACGTTTTAAAAATTATTAATAGTTAATTAATTTATTATATTTATTAATCAGTGTATCTATTATAATTTTATTTAATTAATATTTTTTGAATAATTATAAAATCTTATACATACAATTATAAAAAAATAATTTTATTTTAGATATGTAAAGTAATTAAAATAAAAATTATAAAATAAATATAATATATTAATTAAAATTTATATTTAATAAATTAATAACTAATATTATGTTATATAATGAATTTTATATTTGTTAAAAATTATCATGCTTAATTTTAGATAAAAAATTAAACAATACTAATTATTAAAAAACATATTTTAAAATATAAAAAATATAATCAAATACCATTACGTAAAATATAAATACTGATATATATGATAAAAATAATATATGATATATGATAAAAATAATATATATAAAAATTAATCGGTTACTGTAGATAAATATTATTCTATATAATTAAAGAGAATAAAATAATTTAGATATTGCTTAGAGGATTGTATAAATTTTATAGAAAAAATAAAAATATAATTTAAATATGCTTGAAAATATTACTCTACAAATTTTAAGGAGAAATAGAAAATAATTTTTTTAAGGTATATATATATATATATATAACAATTAACCATTAGTCACTGATTAATTATTTACTAATAGTTAACCTGAACTAAAATGATGAAATCAGAAATTAAAAATCGAATAAAAAATGAAAATACTAATGAATCGGCCTGTTAATTGCAATTATCACCCTGTTGGTTTTTCAGATTGTAGATCGAAATCGAAAAATTTAAAATCAAAATCAATTAACAGAAAAAATCGATTCAATTTCATTCCTTTTTTCGATTAATTATTTTATTCTAAGCCCTAAAAATAATAGAATTTAAATCATTTTAAAAAATAGAAAAATAAATATGTATACCGATGAAGAAAGTGGTGCTTTAAGCTTAAGAGGTGATGGTGGTCGGCCATTTGTCTCATTTTTGGGTGATTTTGGAGTACACTCTTTACTCATTTATTTCTTCATTCACTTCTTGAGATGGTGGCGAAGTGGAATACCAATTGATTGAAATGAGAGAATTTTATTTCCTCTTCTTTTTGTTTTTGACAAGTCTTAAATACTATACCCAATTATGGGACTGACAATGAAGCAAAGCGGATAGAGAATTTATTATTTTCATTTGAAACTTTTTTTTTTCTTTTAATATATTTGTGGGCATGAAGAATGGGATGTAAACTAACTCTCTCTCTCTCTCTCTCTCGATATATATATATATATATATATTAAAAAAAATTGCCAAATAATTTCAATCATAAACATAAAAGCTACCCTTAATTAATGGAGTGGTCAACTTTCAAAATTTGGCTTGCACATATATAATAAAGAAATAATTAAAAATATGTTAGGCAATTCAACATTTTCTTTCAACAGTAAATTTAGTTTAAATTCAAAAAGTAATACAAATTTTAATGATGTGAATGTGAAGGCTTAGTTAAAAAAAAGCATGTAATTATATCATTGGATTAGATATCTAATCCTTCGAGTCTTTGCTTTTCATACAGAGTCAAAAATAATAAATTCCCCTGTCGAGTTAAATATGGAGAAAAAATAATTTATTCATTTTAACTCATCAAGGAGCGAAATACTAACATTATTAAATATTTGTAAATTATTATTATTATTATTATTATTATTACTAAAAAATATTTGTAGATTTTAATTTTTTAAATAAATATATACCTAATAATATTAAGTTAGGAAAAGGGCATTCATTAATTCAATAACAATAGTGCCCGTTGAATTAAGACAGCTTTTTGATACATAAAGAAATAATTAATAATTTTATTTATGATCATAAACAAATAAAATATTTTTTATATTAATATATTATAAACTTGAGTAATTAACGAATGGATGACCAAATCTGGTTTCTTATAAAAACAAAATAGCTTCTTTTTGTTTCTTGGAGACAATGTATATGATTTATTTCGGTCTCCAATTTATAATTGTATACGGCTCATTTTCTTTCTTTTCAAAGCGTCCGCTCAATCCTTTTCTGCTTACACGTAATTTTTGTCATGTATCGTGCCAAGTGCCCAACAAGTTGCGAAACCATGAGTACAAGTTGAGGAAATAAAAATATAAGTTATATATTATAAATAAACTATCAAATAAAGAAAAATATTTATTGAACTAATAAACATACAAAAATTATTACTCCATATATTATATTATAAATTAAATTTTTAAAAGTTTTAAAAAATTATTTGGATACAATAAAAATCTTTTTTATCCATTTAAATAAAAATTGTTCGAATACTTTATAATATGTTTGCTTAATTTATTAATCCTTTATAAAAAAACGTAAAATTCTATATTCTATCTTTTGATATATATATATATTAATTCATTTAAATTACCTGCAATGGTAAATATATTAATTAAGTCAAACTGATAAAACATAGTTCTTACTGACATAATAAGAAAATTAAAGGAATTTAAGCCTATAAAATTCCTAAAATTAAATGCTCGAATACTGTTAATGTAAATCTCTATTCATCATATCTCATTTATTGACAACATTTTTTCAGAGTTTTTATTTTTTTCTTCTTTACTAGCTTTATTCTTATGATATGTTTGAATTAATAATTTATTTTAAAGGCGTTCATCAATTTAAATAGATAATATAAGACCTAAGTAGATTAATATTTATCTAA
>JBBPFJ010001210.1:0-19627 GCA_037975025.1 Excoecaria agallocha
GTTGAATATTCCAATTCAATTTTGTCCTCCGCATTCACGTGCATCAGTAGAAAGCAGCTTCAGTTGTTATGCTACAAGTTCAAGTGGACAGTTAAAAGCTTAATAGTCAAAGTAGTTGCATGCTTTTAGTGCATTTTTATTAGCCAAATATGTAGATGGACAACGTCTCTGGCTTTGAACACTTAGAATGCTTTCTGTATGTTTTTGGTGTTGGCACTGTCCTACTAATATCCGTCAGAATGCTTGCAATTTTTTGCGTTGGCCATTGTTCTACTAATATCCAAAACACCATATGTGTTTTCTTTTCAGGTTAGTTCCTGGGCACACTCTTCTCAGTTATGGTGAGTCTTACTCTGTGTTTGTGTGCATAAAAATTGAAGATAATTTGGGACTTACATAGTTAACTCACGTTATATTTTGGCTTGCAGGACTTCATTGTGCCCTTCTTGCCGGTAAATCATTCCCCCGAGTTTTTGCTTGCATTTTATGGAACTGTAGATGCTTTTATAATGAGGTTGACAATACCTTTATTCCCTGAAATTTACTAATGGGAATATAATTGCAGATTGGTTATTTAAATCTTCACTTCAAACCTAACTTTTTATTTGACGGCATCATTAAGAAAAATTTGGCACTTGCGATGGGTTCAACTAAACTCAATTAAGCCCCTATTCATTGCCCTACTTCCACAAATCATATAACGTAATGACAATAGCTTTATATTTACCGACAAAACAAACCCCCCAACATACGAGTTTCCTTATTTATCCAGGCTTGGAACCACATACAACATTATGACGGAATTCCTATGGATAGAATCCAAAAAGAATATTCTATGCTTAAGGGAATGCAGTTTTTTTTTTCACTAAATGGTCTTTACACTGTTCAACATGGACTGATTTGGGTTTGATTCCAATTTCTGACAAACCAAATGATTGTTATATATAGGAGTCCCTGAGGAAGTTATTAAGAGAGCAGCAGCTGTATTGGATACCATTGGAAATAGCAACCATGTTGAGCGACTCTGCAATGAGAACATATCATGTCATGATCAGAAATGCAAGGTTTTACTTGCAGAATCCAGACTATCATTATTCACATTGATGAAAACATTTATATTTTTGTTTTTATGTATATCATGGAGTTAATGTTACTGTACTCAATGCAGGATGCGGTGGAAAAGATGTTGGCATTTGATGTTCTTAAGGGTGATCTCAGTCTTTTCTTCCAAGATATATTTCTTTCTTGATCTGCAGCATAGCGATGCTATTGTTTTCCCTGCCTTTGTACGTATATTTGTCCATCCAATTAGTATTTTAACATTCAGTTCAGGATTTATGTTATTTTATCAACAACTTCAGCAGTGAAAGAAACTAATTCTCTCCAGTATGGTCTTACAATCCCACCTGAATAACTAGAAATATGAAAACATGCCATTTTAACAAGCACGAGTAATTTCTACGATTAATGTGTAAGCAGAATACTGTTACATCTTTGTTTTTCCCGTATTTCATTTCTTTGGTTGCACTACTCTTGCGAACCTTTTTGGAGAGTCCATCCCACTTTCTGCATTCCACATGTTAAGCTTACATTGTGAAGATGGAATGGGAACAATTTTGGCAACATAACTCATTCAATCTTTGATACTCTCTACCTGTATTTGAATTTGGTACGATCATGTCTTTAAATAGGACAGTAGATTCCTTCTTTATTTTGCAGTCGGTAAACTTACCTAATTGCATTTCTTTTCCGTTGTGTTCTTGTTCCTATGGTTGGTTGAAATAATTAGAAAGGAAGTAACCAATGATTTTTATCTGATTAGGGTGCAAATATTGGCGCAACCTTGGATCTCTAGGGTGCAAACACAGAATGTTCAAGAAACTGCTCTTTGGAAGTTCGAGCAAGTGACAAAGTACATTGCATGACCTGGAAAATATACTAAAATCACATTTTCCATTCTTTGGAAGTCTGAAGTAAATACCCTAAATGCAATTTCAAAGAGAACAAAGAAGAAAAAAGTCAGCAGCGCTACGTATAAATGTGAGAACTCAGAAACTACAAATTAGATCTGCACAATCAAATTATTGATTTTAAATTCGACGAAAAAGACTCCTAGAACATGTAATATTAAGTTCTCATAAGTGGTTACTGGTTAGTGCCTTGTATGTCAGGCGTTAACTAGCAATTAACTGCCTAATATTCATGGGAAATGAGTAGCGTGTTGGCCCATCAAAGATAGTATTGACCAGAATGCGATCAAATGCCTCTGTTGGATGAACTATATCCCAAAACATATGGTTGCTTCTGTTGGAGCAGTAGTTTGAAATAGGAATGCAGGGAACCTCTGCGTTGAGCTTTCCCAGCCCACAACAAGCAGCTTTAACCTCCCTAAACCCTGATATAATAATATCACATTTGCCACATTAGAAGACCAAATTTCAAGAAGAGACTCTGACCATAGGACTGAGATTTAACATTCAAGTATTGCTTGCATTTTGCCAGTTTCTGAGGAAGAACAGAACATCACATACCGTAAGCTGATGGGTTCAGAAGGACATTGTGCATGACACTGTAAGTATCAAAGTAGCAGTAATTTATGTCCCGAAGCTCTAATTGTAACTTCTGCAACATTTTCTTCAATTCTTCATTAAATATGACAGACACAGAATTTACTTCTTCATTGCATTCTTCTCCTTTGCTGTTAATCCTTCGCGACGGTGTGCATCCAACTGCCCCCACGCCTGTCAACAAAAATTTACGTGCTCCATAACCGTGCAATCTCTGCCAATACATTTTCCAATGGAAGACAATAAACATCTGGTTCCCATGAAGCAACAAATCAGAAGTTTCACTTTAATTTGTCACCTTGATCTGTGCTTTTAGTGTCACAATAATCAAATTCACATATTGATGTGGATTGCTCTTTTTGCGGAGATCGGGTGAATCAGAGTATCTTAACATATCATTACTCCCAGTCACTATGACAAAGAGAGATTTTGACAAGTGCCTATTCACATCAGAGGATCCAAGGTTTTTTACCAATTCCTTGTATACGGTTGCATAGTAGTTCACTTGCTTTGTTAAAGGGATTACTGTACCCTGCCACAGGAGTAGGTTCTAAGTTAGTTTCTTGAAGAATTAAACATTCATTGGATCAATTTATAAAATTTGTTCACTTACAAGAGATGACCCTGTTCTATTGAGGATTCCAGATGCTCCAGAAGCAAAGTTTACACCAGTCAAGAATGAATTTGTATTCTTCTTGAATAACAGGGAGAGATATGGTGGAGAAGCAGGCAAACCCAGTTTTTCAGCTGCTCAGTTCATAGCAAATATATGTGAATTTATTAGTACAGGTCAGCTACCAACTAACCATCCTACAGTGTTCACTAGAAACTATACTCAACCTCTTGCATCCAAGCTCAGATATCAGCTAGGACTAAACAGGAATATATGTATATATACAGTATTTTTAACCTCTGAAACTGGTAAAAATAACAGAAAAGGGATCCTATAGATGTCAAAAGATGGCAGAAATTGTTTAAACTTACCTAAAAAATCAGCAGCATTTTTGCCATTACTGAACCTTCCAGTTGGCAGGCTAGAAGGAAAGTCAATACCGTTATAAGGAAAATCGGCTTTGGCAATGGAAAAGGGCAAGTAATTGTTGTTGCCTACATCTACTAAAGAGTCGCCAAAAATGAAATTTCCAGTCACCATTTCAGCCTTTGAAGTATGGAAGATGGGTGTCAGTGCAAACAAGAAGCTAATGAAGAACAACCTCATTATAGAGCAAACACTAAAAGCCATTTTACAAGTAGTTTTTGTATGGGTTATTGAAGAAGAAGATGAGTTTTGGTATTTTATAGGAAAAATGCATCTTTGGTTCTTGAAGTTATACCTTTTTCTACCATTTAATCTTTAATTTTTTTTAATTATATTAGGACCTTAAACTTTTATTTTAATACACATTTAATTCAATTAAAAATTATAATTTTCTTTTATTTATATAAATTTTTATTTTTAATCGTTAAATCAGCTAAAAATATTATTTAAAAACCCATTGGATGGCCAAAAATTGGGATGCACTATATATATATATATATATATATATATATATATATATATATAGTGCATCCCAATTTTTGGCCATCCAATGGGTTTTTAAATAATATTTTTAGCTATATATAAGTCCACTAGTCAAAATCAAATGGAAGTTCAAAAATCCGATATGATTAAGTATAATTTTAAGGATTTAATAATAGAAAACGTATAAACTTAGGTATCAGTAACGCATTTTGCGTATTTTACAGTATTCTGTAATTAGATGTGGGAAAAGCAGACAGCTGCCTGACGGCGACAGGGTGGTCTTTTTTTTTCTACGATGTAAAAAATAATGGAGCTGTATTTACACTGACGTATTTCTGCCTTGCGGTTCTCCCATTTATTGTGTCGGTTTTATTGTTCAAGGCAAATTTTGCTCGAAAATCTCACTTATTGCCTATTGGATTGAACGACGGGCGTACGTGGAAAAGGCAAACTCTACTATCCTTTTATGTCTATTAATTTTGTTGTACTTTAGTGTCAATTTCAACGTTTATTTTTATGGCAATTTAAATATTTTTTTATAAATATAAAATAAAATTTATATATTTATAGATATTTTTTTAAAATAACATTTTTATAAAAAAAATAAAATAATAAAGTATGTCAGATAATATTTAGAGAGCTTGAAATATTTTAACAAAAATACAGCATTTTATTGCGTTATAATATTCAAATCTGTATTAGAGTGTGCGGACCCCGCTCATTTAAAGATGGAGCGGCAAGCTGCATTGTTAACGACGAAATAAAATTTTTGTAGGTAATTTTCCTATGAAATTATTTTTCAATAGTTAATTTATCGAAGGGACTCATTTTTGTTAGGAATTACCGACGGAAAGATCAATCCGTCGCTAAATTTTCGATGGAATTATGTTTCCGTAGATAATTTTCGACAAAATTATATTTCTGTAGTTAATTCCCGATGGAAATGAGTTCCGTAGGGAAACCTTTTGTAAATTGAAAATCTGATTTTTCTGTATTCTATATTAAAAATTAAAAATCCTATTGTCCCTCTTCTTCATTCTAAATTAAAAGCCCTAAAAAATTGCTCTTCTTTATTCTCACCATTTCTCTCTCCTCTTCTTCTCCTCCACCTCCGTTTCACCTCTCTCTCCACTCAAATCCATCAACACACCCATAAAGTGACTTCAAACAGCAGTTCAGAATCATTGCATCTTGCAAAGTTTCTTTTTTAATGAGTATTCCTCTATATCTTCTTCTCAAAATCAATGGAAACAGAAATGGGTTTTTGTTCTTCGAAGTTTTTTCGGATTAATTTGAGATTAGCTTATATTTGATTTTGATTTTTATTTTTATTCTACTCCACCTTTGCTTCACCTCTCTCTCAACTCAAATCCATCAACGCACCCATGTGGTGACTTCAAATAACAGTTTAGAATCAATGCATTTTGTAAAATCTCTCTTTTAGTGAGTATTCCTCTATATCTTCTTCTCAAAATCAGCATAAACGGAAATGGGTTTTTGTTCTTTGAAGTATTTTTTGGATTAATTTGAGTTAGCTTATATTTGATTCTTCTGTTTTATTTTTGGTATGATCGGCTTTTCTTTGAAATAGTTTATGCTTTCTTTGCCTTTTTTTATTATTTTCTACGGGATCTTCTATGGTTTATGTTATTTTTTTCCATCTTTGTCACATTTAGGAACTTAGACCAAAAAGAGTATTATTAATTTTTTATTATCTTCGTGCTTTTGTGGTTTGAGTTGTGATTATCATAACTAAATCTTTCTACATTGTCCATGAACTTTCTGCAATATGATTGATCATTTTATTTCTTATCTTGAATTTTGTGGTTTGATTTGTAATTTCTTCCTATTTTTAGTCCTTTTTCTGGCATATTTTGTTTCTCTCTCATTTTATCTTTTTTATTCTGTTTCAATATCTGATATTTGATACATTATGTTTCAAGGGTTGTTACTAGCTAAGTTCCCTGATTTCTTATTGAATTAGAGTTTGATTGACATGATGAAGCTTGTTTGAATAGAATACTTAGTATAGGTTCTACACACATACTGAATACACTTATAGTTTATACAATTGTTATAGTATTTAATTTGAAAATTTTCTTAAATTGAATTTCTATTATAGGTTGGTTCCGTCTGGATCGTGCTCTCATAAGATCTCCTCCAAGTTCAAGGAGAAAATAAAATTTGACGGTTATTTATGAAAAAATCTCTCTCAAGAAACAAAGAATCTCTATTACCAGGAGTTTGAGGCATATGTAATGGCCTCAATGTCGGACTGATCATGAATAGTACTTTTCGATAGTGAATAGTATCTTCGGACTGAAAATGACACCAGAAAGTGAAAAATATTTTATTGGACCATTGAAAAGTACTAGTCACGGGTAGTCCGGAATTGAAATTTGAAGTAAATTTGAGATCAAATAGGCCTCCGAAAGCCAAAGAAACGAAAATCGAGAAAATTAGGGTTTAGGGTTTTTAATTGAATTTTTGGTCGTTTTGGCTATTAAAAATATCTAATGATGTCTAAAAATTATCAAAAATTATATATGTGCCTAAAATAATATTTTATATATTTTGGTAGCAAAAAAAAATTTTTTCGGTAACACCGATATTTTTGAATTGTACCGATAAAATTGAATTGGACCCGAAACAAACTCTGATTGGGCTGAAATTTTAAGGATAGCCTATTTTTAATGTGATATGAATAATGGAATTAAATCTGAAGAGAATTGAAGTTGGAAAGTAGGAAAAATTAATTAGGACCAATTATCGAGTAATTATCGGGCTTAAATAATTAAATTATTCAAGCCCAAGGTAAACACAGCCTAAGGCCCAACTTGAAGAGATATATAAGCCCTTCTTCTCCAGAATTCTCCAGCAAAAACTTCCTCCTTCTTCAGTCCTCTTGGTGGCCAAATCACTCCTCTCTCATTTTCCTCTCTTTTTCTTTCATTTCTTCACCAAATCTCACAAAAAAAAGCCTAAGAAATTGATTTCAGCCTCTCTAGAGTACCCTAGCAAGCTCTAATATTTGATTCAAGGAAGAGAATCAAGAGAAATCAAGGATTAAAGTTTAGGTGTCAAAATTAGGTAAGTGAATTAATTGATTTTAATTTGGTTTTTAGGTGCCTACTACTAGTTTTGGGTGCCTAGAGTTCATTTTTGCTGTTAATTTTAGCATTTGAGGCCAAAATAATTGAGTTTACTTTGATGGAAATTTTCAGTTTGTGAAGGAATCCAAGAAGAGGAGCAAATTTCTCAAGCCAAAGGAAAAGGAAAGGAAGTCTAGGCAAGGCTAATCAATAGAAAAAGGTGTGTGGCTAATTAATCCTTTTATTTCCCTATTAATTAAGTGAATTTCCTTTAGGTTTCTTAAGAAAAATTTCATATATTAAGGTGTAATTGAAAGTAATGCTATATTCATGTATTTAAGACTTATATATGCTTATGAGATACCTTAAATTAAATTAAAGGAATTTATATGGTGGAGTTGTAGTGTAGGCCGAATGGTATTTCAAAAGAAACTAATGAAATTTTGAGTGATTTTAGTGATTTTAAGCTTTCTAATGTTAATATTAATGTATATAAAATGTTATGAATTTTTATAGAATTTATGGGAATTAAATGAATATTTTTTGAATAAATGTTAATTAGGTATTAGTTGAAAAATGTGACATTTGAATGAATTATGGCATAATTTATAGATTAAATGGTGAACTACTGTGAAATGATTCATAGATTGTGTAAAGAAGACTGACTGTAATTATAAGGCACTGATACTGTATTGATAAGAAATGAAAAGTAAGAAAAAGGATGAAAGATTAACTAATAAAGGAAGAAATTAAGAAAATTGTGCCATTAGAAAGAGTCAGGCAGTAAACCTAGTTCAGGATATAATTAGTTGGCCATAGGGATACATATATCGCGGTGCAAGTCATGACGACTTGCTTTACTATGGTTGGATCATTGATCTTCATAGTATATATATCATACGTACCGTTATATGTTCATACGTTATATGAGAGATGATTCTTGGAGGTCATTTCTCATTCTGTTATGGCCCTATGGGGTCCACGTCCCGCATATCCGGTCCGAGAGTTTTCTGTCGGGTTTGTACTAGGGGCATATTGATAAGAAAATGTTAAAAGTATAAAAAGAAAAGCTAAAATGGAAGTTTAATATGAAAAAGGACTAAAATGAAAAGGAGTTAAAAGTTTAGGGGTAAAACGATAATTTCTCCAAAAGATGAAATTAATAAGTAAAAGTGAAAAAGGAAATAAGTAAAAAGGGTAAAATGGTAATTTGGTCAATTAATTGGGTAAAAAGTCAACCTTATAAAGTTAAAGGACTAAAATAAAATTTTACATGAAAAAGGTTAAAATAAAGATTATTCAGTAATTTATAAGCTAATTAATAAGGTAAAATAAGAAAATAAGGAATAAATGGGCAAACTAGTAATTAATAGTATAAAATGGCATTTTTTGAAATAAAAGAGAAGTTTAAGGACTAAATTGAGAATATAAGAAAGTTTATAAATTAAATGGAAAGTTAGTCGTTAATAAAATAAATATTGTTTTTAAATAAGAAAAATCGATAATACATAACTTAAATCAAAATTATTAAAGATATACATATATATTTTAGGAAAATGCTATGATTTTTAGTCACCACTGGGCATGTTTAATGCTCAGTATGTAGGATTTACTGCGTGCAGATACAGATAGTTTGGAGCGTGGGTACACAAGAGAAATTGAAGGTGAAAGGCTAGAAAGAATATTTTGTGGCATGTATATATATACCCATTATGTTTTGTTTTATGAGAACAATATTGTATCGATAATTGTACTTTGTATTGTATATAGTAGTATGTGGATGAGGAATTGTAGAGAATGGATGGTATGCATGTGTTGCTTGATAATATCTGTGAATTTGTTATATAGTTGGATTTAAATTGTTGTGCCTCTGAAAGGCTGTATAATTGTCTGCTTTTCAAGGGGCTAGTTAAGAATATAGCCATTATATTGCCAAAATTTTATTAAATGCATAGTAAATTTTCGGACAGTTGGTTGAGGATTAATGAAAGTCATATATGTATGATGATGATTAAGTTAAAGGATAAAAAAAAAGTTTCCGACCAATTGCCTGTCCGATAAAACTGTTACAGTAAGGGTGTTACATATATTTAAATAATATCTTTTTACTTTTTTATTTATCTAATTTTAGAATTTAATTAGATTAGTATTGTTGTTTATAAACATTTATAGTTTTTTTTTATTTTTTTAGAAATAATTTTTTTGAGATTCGAAATTTGATGCTATCATTTAAAATGTATGGAAGATTCAAGCTTGTGCATGTTATTGAGATTTTGTTAGTTCCTATAAATAGAGTGGTGTATGATCTCATTTTATATCTGAAGAAATATGGAACAATTGGCAAAATTACTTGACAACGGCCAAGGCCAAATCCATTTCTGAGAGAATTTTGAGTAATAGACGGAGAGGATCGAAGGAGAAGAGTCTACCTGTACACACCGATGGATCTATGACCCATAGAAGCATGCAGAGAAAATTATAAGTATTATAACTTGTCATTTATATTTTGATTTATTTAATTTTGATGGAACATGCAATTCCAACTGTAACACCCTTATTGTAATAGTAATGCAGATTTATGCAACTGGCCGACATTTTTTTTTCTTAACTTAAAACTTATAAACTTAACTCTTTAATTCCTTGGATATAATGCTTATTCATTAGTCATTCATTAAGTCCACATTGTTGTTGATCTATAACTTTCCAATTTACTATTTATTTTGCAAAAATTTGATAATATACCGGCTATAAACTTAACTAATCCCTTTGAAAAATAGATAATATCCACAACCCCTCATGGGCACAACAATTTATAACCAAAATAAATATCTGATCCATACATTCTCCATCACATCTCAATTATACACAAAACATCCTTTACTAGTCAACTCATATACATATATACAATGAACGTATTAATACAAATCAATTCTTAAACTTCAAATAGTTACAATAATATACATGCCAAAATAAAAATATAATTTATGTCCTTCAAAATTCTCAATCCCCTATATATTATTACTCCAGATCAAAATCTTACATGCTGAGCATTAAATATGCCTATTGGTGACTAAAAATCATAATATTTTTCAAAATAAGCATAATCACATCAATGCGCAAAACATCAATTTTTCTTATCAAAAAGGGTTTTTTTTAACTTCCACTTAAGTCCTTAATTTTTCATTTAATTACAAAACTGTCATTTTTTCATTTAATTACAAAATTGCCATTATTTCCAGTTTTCAATTGACTTTTGGCATATAAAATAATTAATTGGTTATTATTTTATCTGTTTTACGTAAAATTACATTTTAATCCTTAAACTTTACAAAACTTCATTTTTGAACTATTTGGGCATTACATTATCATTTTACCCTTTATAATCATTTCTTTATTACTTTTACTCATTTAGCATAACTTTTGAAAAAATTACAATTTTACCCCTAACTTTTAATTTCTTTCAATTAGGTCATTTTTCATTTTTAACTTCACCTTTAATTTTCTTTTTTCATTTTTTTCTTATTTTTATAATAATGCCCCTGATATAATCTCGACAAAAATTCTCAGATCGAACATACGGGATGTGAATCCCATAGAGCCACATACAAAATGAGAAATGATCTCAAAGGATTATTTCTCACAAAATAGATAACAAAATAGACAGATACTATGAAAATCAATGATCCTACCATAGCAAAGCAAGTTGCCATAATTTGCACCATAGTATAGGTGTGCCTATGGCTAGCTAATTATATCATGAGGTAGATTTTGACTGTCTCACTATTGCTAAGGACACAAATTCACTTAATTTCAAATTATTTTTCAAATTTTTAACAGTTTTAGTTACTTTTTCAATACAATCAATTTTGTCATTCAAATTTTCAGTACTTTTTATATAGTTTGTGAATTATATCATTATAATTCACCACTTTCTCATCAATTATGAGTTATTTCACATTAATTCAATATTTTCATTTAGTACATAAACATATTTTCTTTCAAAAATATTCATTTCAATTTCATAAATTTCACAAAAATTTATGGACATATAATTTCACATCTATAGTTATTTTAAGGCTTAATTTTATTAAAATATGCAAAATAAACATTATTTTTCACTAAAGAATAATTCGGCCAACATGAGAAGTCCATTATACATAGTCTTTTAAATTCATTTAAGCTTGCTAAAAGGCTTATTTAACGTCTAATTACACTAATCTAATATTAATTTCAATTTTACACACTTTTCAAATTTTTCCTTAAGTTACATAAAGGAAAAATCATGCAATTTAAGGGAAATAGTAGGATTAGAAACCACTAACCTTTTTTTCTTGCCTTATACCTGCCTAGACCTTATTTTCTTTTCCTTTAGTTTTGGAAGATTGGCCTTCTCCTTAATTACCTACCATGACCGGATTTTTAACCCATCAAAACCTTACGTTTTTTTATCTCTTTTGCTAAAACTAACATCATAATTAAACTCTAAACCTAAAACTATTAGTAGACACCCTAAAACAAAATTAAAATCAAGAATTTCACTTACCTCAATTTGATACCTAATATTTTCTCACTTGATTTCCTTAGCTTATCTACCTCTAATCAAATGATAGAGGCTCAACTAAGTAACTAGAGAGGCAGAATAATAGTTTTTATGCTTGGATTGAGAGAGAAAATGAGAGAAAGCTTAAAGAAAAATGAAAAAAATATGGCTATGATGGTTTTGGCTTGGAGGAGGAAGAAAGGAGCTGATGGAGATAAGGTGGCTGGCCAAAAAAATATGCTTTCCATCCATTTTATAGTGGCTTTAGTGGATTGGGTTTTGATCCAATCCAAATCCACTAACTAATACCCAATAACCTAAAACCAAGCCCATTTTTCCATTTTCCTGCAATTCTCACACTTTTAAAATCCAAATCACTCTAAAAATAATTTCATCATTCTTATCATATCAAAAATAGGTTGTATGCAAAATTTCAGCCCTATTAAAGTTAGTTACTGATATTATTCAATGAAATCGATCTGATTCAACCAATACCGGTGTTACTGAAAAAGTTTATTTTTTACAACCAAAATAATCTACACATTATTTTAGGTATATATGTAATTTTTGGCAAATTTTAGACTTCATTTGCTATTTTTAACGGCTCTATCAAACTATGGTTAAACTAGTTAACCTAAAACTGAACCGCTCTGTTTTTCGTATTTTTGATTTTTGAAGGCCATTTGACCTTAAAATCATTTTAAATTTTAATCCCGAACTACACATGATTAATATTTTTTGATAGTCAAATAAAATATTTTTTACATTCGGCTATATTTTTCAGCCCGGAAGCACTGTTCACTATCGTAAAATACTGTTCACAGCTAATCCAGTGTTGAAGCCATTACAATTCTCCCCTACTAAAAGAAATTTCATTGCATATTGGTCTTATTCCTGAGCTGTCCGACCTCTTTAGCTAAGATCCTCATCGGTCTTTCATTATAAGTTATGTCGACTTGCACTTGAATTTTTTCTAGTGTGATCACATGGCTATGATCAGACCTGTACCTACGGGGCATGGATACGTGGAACATATCATGCATATTCTCCAACTCTAATGACAGCTTCAAATGGTACGCTACGGGATCCACTCGCTGAAGTATCTCATAAGAGCCAATGAATCTCGAACTTAGCTTGCTTTCTTGCCAAATCTCAGAACTTTCTTACATGAAGATACTTTCAAAAATACTCTATCTTCGATTTGGAACTCTATATCTTTCCTCTTTAGATCTACATAGGATTTTTAGTCATCCATGGCTCTCTTCAATCTACATTTGATGATCCGCACCTTTTTTTCTGAATCACGGATCAAGTCAGATCCTACCAGTTGTTTTTTCACCAACTTGGTCCAACACAAAGGATTCCTACACTTTCTTCCATACAAAGCCTTAAAAGGAGCAATTTTAATGCTGGATTGGTAGCTATTGTTGTAGGCAAACTTTGTAAGAGATAAATACTTCTTCCAACTACTATCAAACTCTAACACAACATCGTAGCATATCTTTTAGAATCTGAATTACCTGCTCTGATTGTCCATATGTCTGTGGATGAAATGTTATGCTGAAATGAAGCCTTGTACCCAGAGCTTATTGCATACTTTTTCCAGAAATAGGAAGTAAACTTGGGATCCCTGTCAGAAATTATGGATGATTGTACTCTATACAATCTCACTATCTTATTAATATAGATTTCTACTAGCTTGGTCAAAGGATAATCCATCCCCACTGGCAAGAAATGAGCAAATTTGGTCACTCTGTCAATTATCACCCATATAGTGTCATGCTTTCTTTGAGTGACAGGTAATTTTTTTACAAAATCCATAGTTAGCCTGTCCCATTTCCACTTTAGTATCAAAATAGGATAGAGTAATCCCGAAGGAACCTGGTGCTCAGCCTTCACTTGCTGACATATTAGACATTTATCCATAAACTTTATCACATCCTGCTTCATACCTAGTCACCAATAGTAAGCTTTTAAATCTTGGTACATCTTGTTACCTCCAGGAATCATGGCATAACTGCTATGGTGTGCTTCGATAAGGATGTTTTTCTTCAGTTCCTCTTGATTTGGTACACAAAGTCTTTTTTTGTAGTGAAGGCTTCCATCACTGTTCAAGTAGTAATCGCTTTCACTATTGTTTTTTAACTTGTTCATGACAGTCATCAGTCGATCATCTTCTTTTTGGGCTACTTTCACTTGATGCATAAAGTCAGGCTTCTCTTACATTTCAGCTAATAAAACCTCATCTAAAGCCAAACTCAAACTGATATTTATAGCCCAAAAGAACTACAAATACTAATATAAGTCAATAACACTTATCAATCACTTATACATATTCATTTGAAATCATTTACATTACCTAACATGAAATTCCTACTAAATGCATCAGTTACTACATTAGCTTTCCTTGAAAGGTAGTCGATAAAGCAATTATAGTCTTTAATCAACTCTAACCAACGCTTCTGTCTGAGATTGAGCTCTCTCTAAGTGAGAAAATACTTCAAGCTCTTGTGATCTTAATAAATGTAGCATCTTTCTTCATACAAGTAATATCTCCAAATCTTTAATGCAAAAATAATGACTGCTAGTTCCAAATCATGAGTAGGATAATTCTTCTCATAAGTCTTGATTTTCGGGAGGTATAAGCAATCACCTTACCTTTTTGCATCAGAACACATCCTAAACCATTTCTGAAGGCATCATTATAGATCATAAAGTCTTTGCTTGACTCGGGTTATGTAAGAATTGGAGCTTCTATCAATATACTTTTAAGCTTCTCAAAATATTCTTGGCATCTGTTAGTTCACACAAACTTAGTATACTTTTGTAGCGGTCGAGTAATAGAAATTGCAATAGTGGAGAAACTATGAATCTCCTATAGTACCCAGCTAAATTCAGAAAACTTCTCGCTTCAGTAACATTTTTAGGTGGTTTCCATTGAAGAATCTCATCAATCTTTGAAGGATCCACCTTAATACCTTCTACAGAAATAACATAACCTAAGAAGGACACTTTATTTAGCCAGAAGTCGCACTTACTGAAATTGGCATACAATTGCTCTCCTTCAGAGTCTGCAAAATAATCTTTAGATGTTTATCATGCTCCTTCGATGTCTTAGAATACACCAGAATGTCGTTGATGAAGACCACCATAAATTGATCCAAATAAGGATGGAAGATCTTGTTCATTAAGTCCATGAAGGCGGCTAGTGCATTTGTAAGCACAAATGGTATGACTAAAAACTCATAATGGCCATACCTAGTGCAAAAATTAGTTTTGGACACATCGGTGTCTTTCACACCCATTTAATAATAGCCAAATCTCAGATCAATCTTTGAGAATACACCATCTCCCTTTAACTAATCAAACAAATCTTCAATGTGGGAAGGGAGTATTTGTTCTTTATGGTTATTTTGTTCAACTTTCTATAGTAGATACACAACCTGAGTGTCCCATCTTTCTTTTTAACAAACAAGACTGGTGCTCCTTAGGGAGAAACATTAGGTTTGATAAAATCCTTTGTCAAGCATTTTCTGTAGCTGAATCTTCAATTCTTTCAACTTAACAGGTGCCATTATGTAAAGAGCAATGGAGATAAGAGCAGTGCCTAGAGCAACATCAATAGAGAATTCCATTTCCCTATTAGGTGGTAAGCCTTGTAACTCCTCAAGGAAAAAATTGAAGAACTTTTTGATAGTAGGCATTTCTGACACCTTTGGACTGTCTCTCTTTGCCTCCACTGCATAACACATGTAAGCTATATATCCTTTTCTGATTAATCTCTTGGTAGTAGTTGCAGGTATCACATCAATCAAGAAGTCGGTTCTCACACCTACAACTGTGATGTCCCAACCTTCTTCAAGCTTTAAGGTAACTTTCTTCCTTTTGTAGTCAATAATCGCTTGGTGGGTAGACAACCAATCTATCTTTAGAATCACATCGAACTCATGAAAGGCAACTCGATCAGATTTGCTAGGAAAATATGACCCTGGACACTAATAGGACACTTTCTATAAACTTTGCTCACTACCACACTATACCCCAAAGGATTACTCACCAAGATATCCTAGTCCAAGCATGCCTCTTTCATCCCTTTATCCTGAGTAATTCAGTGCTAATGTAGGAATATGTAAAACCAGGATCTATCAAAGCATGTATTGAATCAGATAAATAAAGGAATTTACCTACTATCACATTTGAAGCATCTTTCGCCTCTCTGGCTCTGATAGCATAAGTTTGGCCTGTAGCTCACCTCTGTCCCTGAGATGCCTACCCTATTAGCTTAGAAGCTGAAGTGATGGGAGTAGCTCCCCTACCAGGACCTCTCGGTGTAGAGGACCTAGTACCTGACATCAAAGAAGTGGCTGAAGTAGTCTATACCACTGAACAGTGTCTGATCTTATGGTCTCTGGACCTACACCTAAAGCATGCTTCAGTCAAATATTTGTACTTCTCAGGATGGATCTTACCACAATGGTCATATGCTACAGCTGTCCTACTATCTCTATCCCGAGGTGTACTAGATACTGAAGCAATTGGAGCTCTACCACGTGGTGCATTGCCTTGACCTCGACCTGCTGGAATTGGAGGATGGCCCTAGGGTACTAAGATCTCTTTGACTTATTACCATAAGACTGTCCTTACTTCCTCTTTTGCTAGAATTAAGACTGTCTATCAGCCTGTTCTGCCTGAATAGCCTCTAACTTAACGGCTGCCTCAATCATGGCTCTCAAATTGGGATACTGTTGGGTCCTAATAATCTATTTGAGCTTTGTATGTAGTCCTCTCTTAAATCTTTGACGTAGCTTTACAACTGTGGACTATCTATCATCTAGGTAGGTATTGAGGTGCTCATACTCATCCATTAACTTGTTACCCTGCTTAAGCCTCCAAAAGGCATCATGCATCGCCACTTTATACTCAGATCCAATATATTTTAGCTCAAACTGAGACACAAAAAATCTCCAACTCAACTGTTCCACTGGGGTATGCCTTCTAATAAAATCCCACCAGATGAAGGCTGATCCCTATAATAATGCAACTATGCCCTCAAGCTTTTCTTCTGCTGTGCTATTTATGATCTCAAATAATCTTTTTATTTTGAATAGCCAATCTTCTGCCTATGTAGGTGTCAGAGGTTCTCACCCTAAAAAATCCTCAGCTTCAAGCATTTTTAACTACTCCATAATAGGTTTTCTTCTAGTTGGAGCTGGCTAAACCTATGCAGCTGCCTTTGAGGATTGAGCTTGACCTATCTACAACCACTGTTGAATGTAATTAGCCATTAAATTAAAGAAGTCCAGCTATGGGGGTGAGATGTGGCACTGCTGGAGATGAAGCATGTTGCTATGGGGCCTTCTGCTGTCCATTACCTATTGATGCCTCACTTTCACCATCCCCCACCTATCTGTCGCGATCAGAATATATCTTTTCATTATAAAATACAAAGGAGCAAGTACACATTAGACTCCATAACACCTTTTTATTGATAATTAACATGTATATACGGATAAATCAATCACTTAATTCTCACTTCAATCTTAAAACTGCTTAAACCATTGCTCTGATACCACAAAATGTAATACCCTTACTGTAATAGTATTGCAGATTTAAACGACTGGCAAAAAAATTTTTTTTCTTCTTAACATAAAATTTATAAACTTAACCCTTTAATTCCTTAGATATAATGCTTATTCATTAGTCATTCATTAAGCCCGCATTGTTACTGATCTATAACTATTCAATTTACTATTTATTTTGCAAAAATTTGGCAATATGACTGCTATAAAGTTAACTAACCCTCTGAAAAACAGATAATATCCACAGCCCCTCAGGGGCACAACGGTTTATAACAAAAATAAACATCTCATCCATACATTCTCCATCATATCTCAACTATACACAAAATATCTACTACTTATGAACCCATATACATATATACAATCAACGTAGTAATACAAATCAGTTCTTAAACTTCAAATATTTACAATAATATACATGCCAAAACAAAAATATGACTTCTGTCATTCAAAATTCTCTATCCCTTATGTATTATTGCTCCAAGTCAAAATATGAACATGCAGCAATAAATCTTATGTGCTGACCATTAAATATGCCTAGTGGTGACTAAAAATTATAATATTTTTCAAAATAAACATAATCACACCAATGCGCAAAACATCAATTTTTCTTATCAAAAAGCATTTTATTGGTAAACTTTCACTTAAGTCCTCAATTTTTTATTTAATAAAAAAAATCCCTTTTCCATTTAATTACAAAATTGCCATTATTTTCACTTTTCAATTGATTTTTGGCATATAAAATAATTAATTGGTTCTTGTTTTATTTTTTTTACGTAAAATTATATTTTAATCTCTGAACTTTACAAAACTTCATTTTTGAACTATTTGGGTATTACATTACCATTTTATCCTTTACAATCATTTCTTCATTACTTTTACTCTTTAAGCACAACTTTTGAAAAAAATTACAGTTTTTTCATTGAACTTTTAATTTCTTTCAATTAGGTCATTTTTCACTTTTAACTTCACCTTTAACTTTCTTTTTGCATTTTTTTTATTATTTTTATCATAATGACCCTAGTACAATCTTGAAAGAAATTTTCAAATCGGATATAGAGGATGTGGACCTCATAGGGCCATATAAAGACTGAGAAATAAATCCAAAGGACCATTTCTCATAAAATAAATAACAGAATAGATAGATACTATGGAGATCAGTGATTCTACCATAGCAAAACAAGTCGCCATGACTTGTATCATGGTATAGATGTCCGTATGACTAGCCAATTATATCATGAGTTAGATTTTGACTACCTAACTATTGCTAAGGGCACAAATTCACTAAATTTCAAATCATTTTTCAGATATTTAACAGTTTCAGTTACTTTTCCAATACAATCAATTTTCTCCTTCAATTTTTCAGTATTTTTTACGTAATTTATGAATTATATCATTATAATTAACCACTTTCTCATCAATTATGAATTGTTTCACATTAATTCAATATTTTTACTTAGTACATAACCATATTTTCTTTCAAAAATATTCATTTAAATTCCATAAATTTCAAAAAAATTCATGAACATATGATTTCACATATATAGTTATTTTAAGGCTTAATTTCATAAAAATACACAAAACAAACATTATTTTTCACTAAAGAACAATTCGGCCAACATGAGAAGTCCACCATACATAGTCTTTTAAATTCATTTAAGCTTTCTGAAAGGCTTATTTAAGATCTAATTACACTAATCTAATATCAATTTCTCAAATTTTTTCCTAAGTTATATAAATAAAAAAATCATGCAATTTAAGGGAAATAGTAGGATTAGAAGCCACTAACCTTTTTTTTCCTTACTTTATATTTGCCTAGACCTCCTTTTCTTTTCCTTTGGCTTTGGAAGATTGGCTTTCTCTTTGAGTACCTACCATGGTCGGATTTTTAACCCATCAAAACCTTACTTTTTTTTATCTCTTTTGCCAAAACTAACATCATAATTGAACTCTAGCACCTAAAACTATTAGTAGACATCTTAAAATAAAATTAAAACCAAGAATTTCACTTACCTCAATTTAATACCTAACACTTTTTCACTTGATTTTCTTAGCTTATCTGCCTCTAATCAAAGGATAGAGGCTCAATCAAGTAACTAGAGAGGCAAAATAATATTTCTTGTGCTTGGATTGAGAGAAAAAATAAAGAAAGCTTGAAGAAAAATGAAGAAAATATGGCTATAGTGGTTTCAGTTTGGAGGAGGAATAAGAGATGATGGAGATGAGGTGGCTAGCTAAAAACATCTACTCTCTATCCCTTTTATAGTAGCCTTAGTGGGTTGGGCTTTGGTCCAACCCAAATCCACTAATTAAGGCCCAATAGCCCA